>JAUESP010000030.1:0-129341 GCA_030914335.1 Drosophila borborema
AAGAGTCTCGGCACAAAATGCACTGAAGCATAGAATCAGGCTCTGAGACTTTAACACACCTATACATTTTACCGATATCTCCTGTAAGTGCAATGGAAAATGTGCGAAAACGAACGAGCGTGTTAAACAATGTAGCTTGAATAGTCGGTCCTGACATAAGCAAATCGTTTAATGAGAGCCCAGATGTGGTAATGGCTGAGCCGTCAAAGACAACTCTCAGCTTTGTTGTCGAACTCTCTTCTTGTATACGCAATGATGGGGTAAGAAATATTTGCATTTATTGATATCTGCGCTGGGCACCAGTGACATATGTTTGAGGTCAATATATTCCTTTATGAATGCTGAATATTTCTCCTTGAGAATTTCATTTCGAGCGAATTTACGCTCCAAGTTTACGAGTCGACGCTTGGCCTGCAAATAAGAGTCGCCCAAAGATTCGACGCCTAGCTTTTTTGGCAAGCAAACTGAATATTCCCCTGATGACAATCGACGATAGTTTGCGATGAAATGCTGCTGACAATGGAGCTCCTCGGTTGTTACCTTGGCTATAGGCTCGAAGACGTGCTCCACTTCCCAAAATTGACGCACTAACTCATCAAGCCGAGTGCTGTGATTAGTGTCATCCGAAGCTCTTTGGGTGGCGATGAACGATGAGAGTTTGGGGGCCGATTGCCCGCCACCTGACACGATCCAGCCGAGTTGAGTTTTCTGCAAAATTGGTAAACCAGGTGCTAACAGAATTTGACCAACACACAACAGCTCGAAGAAAAGACCAGCTCCGATGAGAAGATCAATCCGTTGTGACTTATGGAATAAGGGATCAGCTAGCTGTATGTTTGAGGGTATATTCCAACTATTAGTAGACATTGACATCCCAGGCTGATTGTCAGTAATCATTTGGGCAACGATTGCAGTGATAGTAGTAGAATAATTTGAAATCCGCGATTTCAAAACGAGATCGACTGAGTATCCTTCAGTTGAGAAGCTAGCATCTCCAATGCCAGAAACTTGCAGTGAGCGATTTGCTTTTTCGAAGCTGAAGCTGATTTGCGAAACGACTGGTGACGAAGTGAAGTTGAGATCCTGAATCCAAGAGTACACGACACGGAACGAATGTTCCAGCTCGATTCTTGACAAGGATTATTGCAGTAGCTAGAAACACAACATCAGACGAACTAGGCGATATGTGGGCTTGAGGCAGAGAAGGTGACATTGCAACCATGGCAGTGGGGTGTATTGTATGTGCTTGTTGATCAGGTTTCAACACAGCGTTGGATGTAGCTATCGAAGACTGATTGTAATGCAATAGAGTATGGTGCTTCGATTGGCAAGTACGACAGGAGCTAGATTTACAATCCTTTAGCTGATGACCTTTCTCAACAATTAAGACAAAGCGCGAGTCTCTTGGCCTCCTTATGTCTTTGCCATTGGCGACAATTTCTCAAAGCGCTTACATTGAAATATCATGTGACTTGTGTCTTCGCAGAATACACAACAACTAGGAATCTTGGAAGCAACAAATGATTTTCTTAAATGTGTACTCACGATCTTCCCTGACTTGCCAACCTGACCATCTTGCAAAACTTGATCCACATTTTCAAGCATTCGACATCGCCCCTTGCAAGAAGCTGACAATTGGCCCACGATGGTAACTCATTAGCAGACGAGCTTTCCTCCCATTTGACCTGAGTTGACTTATCCAATTTCTGCAACACTGTCTGCACGATGATAATATCAGCAACTTCTTCCCTCGACGCTAAAGAATCCATAGCACGAAGGTGAGATGTCACTTTATCTGTTAATTGCCTCAGCCTACCTACAGAGGTATCAGCCTTCTCAAGCCCAAATATCGCTCTGATGTGTGCCTGTAAGATAAAACGTTTATTATCAAAACGACGTTGAAGAATATCCAGAGCGACGATATAGTTAGCCTTGTTAATTTCCAAAGAGCTGATGGAATCCAAAGCAGAACCGCTTAAGCAAGATCGAAGATGCTGGAACTTCTCAACAGGATTGAGATCAGGATCAGTATCTATGATCGTTTTGAACATAGAGTAAAAGTTTTCCCACTCAGTGTAGATTCCATTAAATTTTGGCAGCTCCAGCTGCGGCAAACGCGATCGATTAGACATGACGACCATTGGATGAGCATTTGTAAAACTTGTATTGAGCGTTGAAGATAGCTGTGGATTCGGCCGACTTCCCAGTTCACGCTGAAGCAAGGCCTTAAACTTTAGTAGAGTTGATTCAAATTTCGCAGGTAAATCACTAGATATGGATTCAAAATCTGATTCCTCTAAGCTAGTGTGAACCGCTTCAAAATTTGACTCTAACTTGGTGATCGAATCCAACAGCACACGTAGCTCACACGAATCCATATGACTTAATTTTTCCACGTCTAATTCGGCATATAACCTTTCAAGTCTGTCGAAAGAGCTTTCGTTTTAAGCCTTAAATAAGTGACCTGAGATGCAGGCACTCCATCAGCATTAGATTCTGAGTTATTCATTTTGATACGTCACAAATTCACTTAAGTTATGCTCAATTCAATTCAATTCACAAGTTCAATTGCAAAGTTGATGCACAAGCTAATAGACTCACTAATGCACTTCCAATTTAGCTGCACCTTTTATATGCAAGCTCACTGTGTGTGTATGTTTGTATGTGTGTGATCTAACACAGCTATTTTCGGATTAGCGGGCCTTCTATGCAGACGCTGCACAAAAGGCGCCAACGGCGACGAACGAAGCGAACGATTAAAAGAGAATGAGAAAGACAAAGATAATGCTCGCACAACTGCATACACTGAATTATGCACTTTGAACAAAATTATTTGTTCACAAATGCTAATGTTTTACACTGTTGCGTTAGGATGAAATTAATTGTTAATTTGAATGCACTATTTTGCACAAATGTTTATAAATTTCACGGAGAAGGCTAATGTTTTACACTGTTGTGTTACGATGAAATTGATTGTTAATTTGAATGCACTATTTTGCACAAATGTTTATAAATTTCACGGTTGAGCGACGACGAAATAGATTAATAACTTTTAGCGCACTAAACGAACATCACGAAGTGTATAAATCACGTCGGGGTCACCAAAATGTTGGAAGCTGCCAAGCTTTTCGGCAACTCTGGCTCCAATCATTTACGAAGGCACAAAATAAAAGCCAATACGATTTAATTTAGCTTATTATTTATTAATTTAATGCCGAGTCCGTGATATTTGTTTAGGCAAAGTTAATTGTATGCGAAAAGATAAGAGAGATGTTGCGCGCTTGCAGACAACTTTCGTACAGAATTAGAGAATTTAAAGAAACAAAGTTACAAGTATAAGCAAGTAAAAGGAAGGCGAAAATTACATATGTATGTCTGTTATGCTTTCTTATGTGTATGAGTGCATTAACAGCGAATGAAATGATATAGAGAATGGACTAATTTAAGAGAAACTTATTTAAGAGTATTTATTAGCTGCTGCGCCGAACAAGGGGTATCTTAATCTATCTATAGTATTTGAAATGCGTTTTTTTTTTCAAATTGGCGGTGAGGGGGGCGTGGCATCCGAAATCTGAAAGTTACATAATCTGCGTATTCATAATAACTATCTAAATAAACAAATTCGATGTTTCTAGATAAAACAGTGTAGAAGTTATGCCAAAAAAAACCTAAAAAATGGAAACGATTTTTTATCGATAATTTGGAAATGGGATGAGTTATCGAAAAAACAAAATAAACTCGTACTGCGTAACTAACATACGAGTGTTCATGTGAAATTTCAGCTCTCTAGCTGTTGTAGTTTCCGAAATCGCGACGTTCATACAGACGGACAGGGCTAGATCAACTTATTTTTTATGCTGATCAAGAATATATATACTTTATGGGACTGCTCCTTCTGCCTGTTACATACATTTTCACAAAACCATTATACCCTGAATTCCCATTTTTAATGGTACCGATTTTATCACGTATATTGTCCATAGCTCTTTGAAATATGCTAGGCGCGTTCGCAAGTGGCAAGAGAAGAATTTCATATTTTCCATTATTGATGGAAAAAGCGGTTTTCTCAATATCTGTGTTTTTAATTAAAATTTGATAAAAACCAGATTCTAAATCAATAGTTGAAAAGAATTTGGCTTTACCTAGGTTAGATAATATTAACGATGGATCTGGCATCGGATATCTATCTGGAATTGTATTATCATTTAGTTTTTTGTAATCAATAACTAATCTGTGCTTTTGTGTTCCATCTTCATTAAAGCCCTTTTTTCCTACAACCCATACTGGAGAGCTATAAGGACTTTTGCTTGGCCTTATTATGTTCTCGTCTAACATCCTATTTATTTCCTTATTAACAAAATTATTAACTGAATGTGGATAAGGATATTGTTTACTGTAAATTGGATTATCGTTTATCGTTCTGATTTCTCCTCTAATATCTGTTCTAAAAGGAAGAGATATTTGTATTTGAGAGTGTTTGATTTTTATACCCTGAACCCATTGAAAATGGGAATTCAGGGTATAATGGTTTTGTGAATATGTATGTAACAGGCAGAAGGAGACGTCGCAGGCCCTATAAAGTATATATATTCTTGATCAGCATAAAAAATAAGTTGATTGAGCCCTGTCCGTCTGTCCGTCCGTCTGTCTGTCCGTCCTTCCGTCCTTCCGTCCGTCCGTATGAACGTCGCGATTTCGGAAACTACAAAAGCTAGAGAGCTGAAATTTCACATGAACACTCGTATGTTAGCTACGCAATACGAGTTTATTTTGTTTTTTTTTTTTTTCGATAACTCGTCCCATTTCCAAATTATCGATAAAAACTAATTTTATTTTTCTTGGATGCATCGAAAAATTTCAATGAGTGTTGAATGAACTCTTTCTACTTGGCCGTTACTTAAGCTGTGTCTGGGGTCTGTATAATAAATGTTTATACCTGAACGGGACATTGTTGATTTAAATTGTGCTGATGAAAAACTAGGTTCTTTATCTAGCATTATTGATTTAGCGAATGGAAAGATTTGGAACAGTTCTAATACTTTATTGGCCATATCGGATTTGTTATTGATTTCTTTAATAATTGGAGCCTTCTTACATGTTATACCCTGAACCCATTGAAAATGGGAATTCAGGGTATAATGGTTTTGCGAAAATGTATGTAACAGGTAGAAGGAGGCATGGCAGACCCCATAAAGTATATGTATTCTTGATCAGCATAAAAAAATAAGTTGATTGAGCCCTGTCCGTCCGTCCGTATGTCCGTCCGTCCGTCCGTATGAACGTCGAGATTTCGGAAACTACAAAAGCTAGAGAGCTGAAATTTCATACGAACACTCGTATGTTAGTTACGCAGTACGAGTTTATTTTGTTTTTTCGATAAGTCATCCCATTTCCAAATTATCGATAAATAATCAAAAATTCCACTTCGAAAATTTCATGAAGATCGTCCATCTAGAAATGGAGTTATAAGCGTCCAAAGTCCAAAGCCCAGCCCACCTCCAAGCCACGGCAGCAACTGCGCAGTTAGCAGAGTGTGCGTAAAGCAGAAGAGTATCACTTTTTTGCAGGGTTCAGGGTATCTCGTAGTCGAGCCGTCTCGACTAGAGCCTTCTTACTTGTTTTCTGATATTTTTGTACAGCTAGTGAATTGTTTATTAACTAAATTTATGAAGCAGTTCTTTTCGTAAACAATTTGAGCAAAAGTATTATAAATTTCTCTTTTAAAATTTTTAATACGGCAAAAGGTATTCTTACATTTAGTGATTTTATTGTCTATGAATAATTTTCCATCTGATTGGGAAACTGCTTTAGCATGATATAGTTTACACTTATAATTTATAGTTGGGTATTTTATAAAAACTATAATTGAACCTTGGTATGAGATAATTGAAAAAGAGGATACGTCCAAGAGGTCGATAAGACTAATATTAAATGTTTCGTGATTAAATATGTTTATCATATCTTGTTTATTTAAAATTTTTGGGTTTATTATGTTGGCTTTTGAAAATGTAATAGTGTCTAGCAGATTTTGTAGGTCAAGTGATAATAGTTTGAGACGATATTTTTTTTAATAGCATTTCTTGATCGAATTTAATGTTTTTTAAAAGATTTGTAATTTTAGTAACTTCTTTGAAAATTGCAGAATTAATTTGATTTTGTATATTATTATTTTCAATGAGTTCATTTATTTTATTTTGAATTGTTAGCATGTCATCATGATCTGGTGTTCCTGTAATCCATTTAAAAATAGTACCTAATTCATTTATACTTCGCTTAGAGACTATGGGGTGTAAGTTGAGAAAGAAGGGTTTTAATTAAATTTAGTTCCATTGTTATTTCCCAATCAATAGTGTTGTTTTTATTATCAAAAAATGTTAGCTCTCTTTCAAATATATCATTATAAAAGCTTAAATTAGTAACGTGAAACACTTCTCCAAATGTTTCATATAGTAAAAAATTATCAATATCTTCAAGTAAAACATAATCGTCGTTTGAGTAGTTTATGATATCGAATCGGCAAAAGGGCAATAAAATGATAAGCACGTACAAAGTGATCATGCTAAAAAACAAAAACAAAATTTGTATTAGGATTTTATATTATCTTTATGAATTATACGGTCTCTATTGTTTATTTTAACTGTATTTCCTAGATCTTCTTTAACTACTTGTTTTTTATATTTGGGGTGCAGTTTATTTCGCTCGCCATGTTTCTTTTCATAAATGATTTCGCCTACTTGGTAATTCTTTGGTCTAGCATTTTGGATTGAGCTGATTCTAACTTTGCGGAAAATTCAGAGTGATTTATTTTGTTAAATAAAATCTCATATGGTTTTTGTTGGGTTGTTGATTGTATTGTGTTGTTATATTCTCTAACTGCACGGTTTATAACTTCAGAATAATCAATTAATTTAAATTCTTCTTGGATGCATCGAGAAATTTCAATGAGTGTTGAATGAACTCTTTCTACTTGGCCGTTACTTAAGCTGTGTCTGGGATCTGTATAATAAATATTTATACCTGAACGGGACATTGTTGATTTAAATTGTGCTGATGAAAAACTAGGTTCATTGTCTAGCATTATTGATTTAGCGAATGGAAAGATTTGGATCAATTCTAATACTTTATTAGCCATATCCGATTTGTTATTGATTTCCTTTATAACTAGAAATTTTGAATAAGCATCTATGCAAGTGATAAATGAAAATTTTGGAGCATAAAAAATATCTATATGTAATTGTTCACCTTCTGTTTTTGGAATGGGTGCTTTGGAAATAAGTATTTGTTTTGGATTTCTATCGTATTTATTTTTATTACAAGTTTCGCAATGTCGTATATATTGCTTAAGAGTTTTATATAGTGTTGGCCAATAATAATACTTAAGAATTTGCTTAAGATTTTCGTCGAAACCCCTATGAGCTCGAGCATGTGTTTCTTCTATAATAATTTCTTGGTCGTTTTTATACCCTGAACCCATTGAAAATGGGAATTCAGGGTATAATGGTTTTGTGAAAATGTATGTAACAGGCAGAAGGAGACGTCGCAGACCCCATAAAGTATATATATTCTTGATCAGCATAAAAAAATAAGTTGATCTAGCCCTGTCCGTCTGTCCGTCCGTCCGTCCGTCTGTCCGTCCGTCCGTCTGTCCGTCTGTCCGTCTGTATGAACGTCGAGATTTCGGAAACTACAAAAGCTAGAGAGCTGAAATTTCACATGAACACTCGTATGTTAGCTACGCAATACGAGTTTATTTTGTTTTTTCGATAACTCATCCCATTTCCAAATTATCGATAAAAAATCGAAAATTCGTTTACATTTTTTAGGTTTTTAGGGTATAACTTCTACACTGTTTCAGCCAGAGACTTCAACTTTATATATTTAGATAGATATTATAAATACGCAGATTTTGTTGTTTTCACATTTTTGATGCCACGCCCCCCTCGCCCACAATTTGCAAAAAACGCATTTCAAATACTAGAGACTTGCAATTTGGCAAATAGATAGATATAGATACTCTTAATCTACTCTTAAAATTTCATAAAGATCATGCATCTAGAAATGGAGTTATAAGCGTCCAAAGTTCAGCCCAACCCACCCCCAAGCCACGGCAGCAACTGCGCAGTTAGCAGAGCGCGCGCCTCTAAGTGCGTAAAGAAGAAGAGTATCACTTTTTTTTGCAGGGTTCAGGGTATCTCGTAGTCGAGCCGTCTCGACTAGAGCCTTCTTACTTGTTTTTTATTATATTTATTTCTTTTTTATTATTATTTATTCTTTTGTATTTGATACCTTTGAAAGTCAGTTGGTAGTTTAACTATTTGTGAATAAGTGGGTTTTTTTTAATTTCAAATATTTAATAGCATCATTTCTGAAAGTGTTTTTGTTTCAATAATATTTTATTCCGTTAAGTCAACAGACAATAATAAACAGAAAGTTTGCCCGAATAACAAAAGCACGTGACATCTGCGGTAAGAGTTTTCCATATGTATGCACACAGGTACATATCAGTGTTGCCAAATCAGCTTTCTTCCCGTCAAATTTGGCTTTTTTGAAAATTTCCAAAACAGCGGGAAGCGGGAATTCTGGCTTTTTTAGAAAATAATTTGCTTTTTTCCGCTTTTTTTTATACTTAGCAATTTAACATATTTTAGAGAATTTGTGTACAATGAAGTGATGTTCATTGTAGTAAAATTAAAACCGAATAGTTCAGTATAAACAAAAATACCAGGATGTGTAACTTAACAGCTAAGAATTCAAATGATGGCTGCGAAGACTTAAATGATAAGACAAGAATAGATTTGTATATTGCAGTCATTGCAAATATAGTATAGCTGCCAGTTGATCACATAACCAATTTGTGCTTGAAATATTTTTGTAATAGATTTGAGAGTTCTGTGAAGTTTCAGAAAACAAAATGTTCAATCATTATTAGAAACGTTTTTTGTATAACCTTGCTTTCGATATTGGCGAAACAAAATATACCATTCTGATTGACGAATCAACGTATATACATTAAGAAGGAATGCTGTCGTGACTATAAGTTGCCAAAAGAAACCCCGTGCTCTGCTAACCGCACAGTTATGACCAAGTTGGGTTGGTCTATATTTTGGACGCTTATAATTCCATTTCTAGATGGACGATCCTTATGAAACTCCATTTCTAGATGCGTTTTTATTCGAATTGGGGCGAAGGGCGTAGCAATCCATAATATGTATATAAATATACAAATTTGAAGTCTAGCTGAAACGGTGTAGAAGTTATGCTCAAAAAACGTAACGTAAACAAATTTTCAATTTTGTATCAATAATTTGGAAATGGGATGAGTTAATGAAAAAAAAAATAAATAAATAAAAAAAATAAGAAAATACAAAAAAAAACTCGTACTGTGTAACTAACATAGAAGTATTCATGTGAAATTTATTAAAATATAATTGGCACTATGGAAGAATGCGATAAAAATAATAATTGTCACGAATAAGACGAAAAACTGAACTATTCGTAAAAAAAACCTTAAAATAAGGCAACAAAACTTCAGCTTTTTTGTCAGATTTTTTTCCCAAAATTTCAGCTTTTTTTTAAGTATGTTCCCACTAAAAACAGTTTTTTTGCTAAACAAAAATTGGCAACACTGGTACATATGTACATTCAAAGCTAGTGTAGCATGGTCTAAAAATTTAAACTAGCTAGATGGCGCTTTAGCAGTGAACTTATTTACTATGGATATTACAGCTTCGAGTGGCATAGATATATTTCTTTTACAATTATGAAGTGTCTGTGTTAATTAAGGTAATGCCTGTTAATCGAGGAACGTCTATTTGTTGGGTCTATTTTAAATGATATTTAATAATATAACATTTTTCGAATTTCAACTAATATAAGCGCCATCTATTATTATTTTTTTTGGTAATGCAATGTATATATACATGTACATACATACATATGTACATTTTGAACGTTACACGCATACATTCTTATGTATACTTTCTGATTTATCCATATGGGTAATTCTCCAGAAAAGTCAACTTTTTGCCACGTTCGACACTGGTTTTTTGTAATTATCTTGAAAACGGATTAATTTTAATACTAATCAAGAGCAATATATTGAACTATTTGTCAAAATTAAGAAGTTTTTTTTTAGCACTAAAATTGATGCATTTTTAAGATAATTACAAAAAACCAAACCACAGTACAGATTATTATTTTATTTTATTAAAATTGGGTTCAGGGTATTATCTAGTCGAGCACCCTCGACTAGAGTTTTCTTACTTGTTATTTTTGATATCTAAGACAAATTTTCTGGTAAAGAGAAATTTATTTGTGAAGGTATTTCTTATTGTATTCTGTATTTCGTATAGATCTTCAAGACTGCAGTGGATTCCTGTCGTTATTTTTGGCTGTAATAATTCTTTAAGTATTTGGATTGAATTATCTACTGTATCATATATGATATGTCTTATTTTATTGAAAGGTTCGCATTTTTAATGAATAGTAAATTTATTTTTTGAAATAAGTAGCTGCTGCTTAAACTGATTCAATGGTTTTTTTGTTTCTTCAAATATGTACTCATGGCTGCTGTCATCTGAATGTATAGTTTCGATATCGGATAAGGATTCGCTATCGGACATTTGATTATTTTCAGTGGTAATGTTGTTTATTATTATTCTGGATAAAGCGTCGGCTACAACGTTCGTTGACCCTGGTTTGTAAAATATAGTAGGGGAAAATTCCTCAATAAAGGCATGCCATCTTTTCATTTTTGAATTAGGGTTTCGTGCAGAAACCGCGAAAGAAAGTGGTTGATGATCTGTTTGGATTTCTAAATTTGTAATACCATATAAGTAATTACGAAGACTTTTTAATGCCCAGACTATAGCATATAATTCCCTTTCATTTGTTGCATAATTTCTTTCTGTTTTATTTAATGTCTTTGAAATGAATGTGATTGGTTTGTTTTCTTGCGAAAGGACAGCGCCTATAGCAAACTTTCGTATGCTGAATGAGCTTCATCATTTAGAGATATTTTTGTTTTTTTTTCGATATGTGTCTTGAAACCATACCATTGCACTGTGGTTCCGCCAGAGGCCAAAAATCAAACAAGTAAGAAGGCTCTAGTCGAGAGGGCTCGACTACGAGATACCCTGAACCCTCCAAAAAAAAAGTGATACTCTTCTTCTTTACGAACGTATGAGCTCGCGCTCTGCTAACTGCGCAGTTGCTTCTGTGGCTTGGGGGTGGGTTGGGCTGAAATTTGGACGCTTATAACTCCATTTCTAGATGGACGATCTTGACGAAATTTTCGTATGTTAGCTACGCAATACGAGTTTATTTTGTTTTTTCGATAACTCGTCCCATTTCCAAATTATCGATAAGAAATCGAAAATTCGTTTCAATTTTTTAGGTTTTTTTGGTATAACTTCTACGCCGTTTTAGCTAGAGACTTCAACTTATATATTTAGATAGATATTATGAATACGCAGATTTTGCAGTTATCAGATTTTGGATGCCACGCCCCCTTCGCCCACAATTTAGAAAAAACGCATTTCAAATACTAGAGACTTGCAATTCGGTACATAGATAGATTTGTATACCCTTCATCTACTCTGAAAATTTCATGAAGATCATCCATCTAGAAATGGAGTTATAAGCGTCCAAAGTTCAGCCCAACCCACCCCCCAGCCAAGGCAGAAACTGCGCAGTTAGCAGAGCGCGCGCTTGTAAGTGCGTAAAGAAGCGTCCAAAGTTCAGCCCAACCCACCCCCAATCCACGGCAGCAACTGCGCATTTAGCAGAGCGCGCGCTTGTAAGTGCGTAAAGAAGAAGAGTATCACTTTTTTTGCAGGGTTCAGGGTATCTCGTAGTCGAGCCGTTTCGGCTAGAGCCTTCTTACTTGTTTTTATACCCTGAACCCATTGAAAATGGGAAATCAGGGTATAATGGTTTTGTTAAAAGTATGTAACAGGCAGGAGGCGGCGTGGCAGACCCCATATAGTATATATATTCTTGATCAGGGTGACGAGAAAAGTTGATATAGCCATGTCCGTCTGTCCGTATGTTTGAACGCGTCGATTTCCGAAGATACAAAAGCTAGAGAGTTCATTCTTTTTGTGTTAGGTCCGTATATTGCACGCGCAGTACGAGTTTGTTTCAGAAATTCGATAACTTGTATATTTGCTTAGTTATCGATAACTGAAATTATCGGGAACCAGTTATAAAATTCTAGCTAATTCATCTTTAGAATTAGAGTCTCCGAGTCTTCTGCATATATATAGATACTAATTTAATACAATTTCGTTTTTTGTCAGATTTTGGATTTGGGCCCCCACTTCGCCCCACCACCCCCAAATGTGAAAAAAATGCATTTCAAATACTAGAGACATACAGTTTGGTTTGCCATATAGATATTAATATCATTATCATAATCTGAAGAAATCAATACGATTGTCCATCTAGAAACAGAATTATTAGTCTATAAAGTTTTCTCATCAAAACCCATGTGGCGCAGCAAGCAAGGCAGCGAGGCAGCAAGACGCATTGCGGGCGCACATACATACATATATACATATGTATGTATGTATGTATATGTGTGCAAGCGTAGATCAGCGTGTGGCTGCAATAGTACATACATATTTGTGCATGTAAAGCTAATTGTAAAAGATTTCTAAAAAAACCTAAAATGTTAAATAGAATATGTAAATCATATGATGAAACTCTCATTACATTCCATTATATATTTTAAAAATTTTAAAACAATTAAAACAAGTAAGAACTTTGCAGTTAGGCGAAATTAACTGCGATATACTCTGTTCCCATAGGTGCATTTCATTTATTTAATAAACATTTAATTAACGAAATATTTCGGCAATTAGCAAACGTACATGGCAAGCAACAAACGTTTTTCCTATACATACATACAGATTTTTACATGTACACACTATACGAGTATACACACAATTTTCTATGTATGCATACAAAAGTTTGGATGCCAGAATATTCTAAGAATTGTGACTGAATTGGGAATTTTTCGATGGTTACTTTAGTTTTGTCAAAAGGCGCTCTAGCAATGCCTTATTTGGTTTTAGTTAACAAAACCCAGGCAAAACCCAGGTCAGGGCAGTGGCGCTGGTGGTAAGCGCTATGCAAGCTATACTTAGGTGCGTGGGTTCGAATCCCGCAGAAAACTTTTTTTCAAAAATATATTAAATTTCGACTCTACTACATATATTACATGATTCCAGAAAGAAATGGGGCGACAAACTTGCTCCGTTGCAAATTTTAGTCCACATGTTTGGTTTTTGATATTAATAAACGGCTTCTTCCGTGCTACTCGGTCATGGTTTGGGCCTGTATGGCAGGTTTGGGAGTTGGAAACTTAGTTTTCATAGAAGACAATATGGACAATAATATGTACCTATCCCGATTTTAAGGGCAATTTGCTCCAAGGTGCCGGAAAATGGGTCTAGAAGGGGGATCCCGATTGTATCAGGATAGTCCTCCAAAGCATAAATCGGGTATTGCCCAGTCCTGGTTGACCTGGAACTGTCCCCATGTGGTCAAACCTCAGGCCCAGGGCCCCGACATAAACGTTATTGAAAATTTGTGGGCAATATTGGACATGGGCATCCGGAAAAGGTCAATATCCAATAAAAATTACCTGAAAATGGCCTTTTTGGAATAATGGCCAAAAATCGCCAGCGAAGTCACCCAAAAATTGGTAAACTCGATGGAATCACTTTTGTAAGAGGTTATTAAACATAAATGAGATCATACAAAATAATAGTTTAAGAATTTGTTGATAATTTGGAGTGTTAAGTGCACTGCACGAAATAGGCTGTGACATAGAAAAAGCCTGTTTTTTCAGTTTTCGTTAGTTTTAAGTATTATTTTATTAGAATAGAAACACAATGAAGTGCCTTAATAAATATTGAATACCTAATAGATAAGACCTCATTTAAATTTTTTGGATATCTTTACTGGTTTAGCGGGAATACGTCTTCAAAGTTTTACTATACCGCTGCACGAAATAAGCCACTGTATGTGCACACGCATACGATAATTGATTTGCATTGCTCAACGTTGCTTGCATTTCTATGTATGTACATACTATGTATGTATGTATGTACGCCTGCAATGCGTCTTGCTGCCTCGCTGCCTTGCTTGCTGTGCCACATGGGTTTTGATGAGAAAACTTTATAGACTAATAATTCTGTTTCTAGATGGACAATCGTATTGATATGTTCAGATTAAGATTATGATATTCATATCTATATGCCAAACCAAACTGTATGTCTCTAGTATCTGAAACGCATTTTTTACCCATTTGGGGGTGTGTGGGCGAATTGGAGACCGGAATCCAAAATCTGACATAAAACGAAATTATATTAAATTAGTATCTATGTACATATGTATATATATTGTTGAAGAATGATCTCGAACAAAACTCATCATTATTATCATCTTTGTAGAAATAAGCATTTTCAGCAGAATAAGAAAACGAATGTTCTGGATTGTGTACATACATAACATACATACATACATACATACATACATACATACATACATACATACATACATACATACATACATACATACATACATACATACAGAAAAGCAAGCATAAAAGCATTCGAAACAAGTAAGAAAACTCTAGTCGAGAGTGCTCGACTAGATAATACCCTGAACCCAATTTTAATAAAATAAAATAAAATAATATTTTGTACTGTGGTTTGGTTTTTTGTAATTATCTTGAAAATGCATCAATTTTAGTGCTGAAAATGGCAAAAAAAAACTTCTTTATTTTGGCAAATAGTAAAATATTTCTCTTGATTAGTACTAAAATTAATCCGTTTTCAAGATAATTACAACAAACCAAAGTGTCGAACGTGACAAAAAGTTGACTTTTCTGGAGAGATACCCATATGGATAAATCAGAAAGGATACAAAGAATGTATGAGTGTAACGTTCAAAATATACATATACATATATACATTGCATACATATACATTTAACTGCAAAAAAAAAAAAAATATAATAGATGGCGCTTATATTAGTTGAAATTCCAAAAATGTTATATTATTAAATATCATTAAAAATAGACTCAACAAATAGACGTTCCTCGATTAACACGAATCACCTTAATTAACACAGACACTTCATAATTGTAAAAGAAATATATCAATGCCATTCGAAGCTGTAATAGCCATAGTAAATAAGTTCACTGCTAAAGCGCCATCTATCAAGTTAAAATTTTTAGACCATGCTACACTAGTTTTGAATGTACATGTGTGCATACATATAGGAAAACCGCAGATGTCATGTGCTTTTGTTATTTGGGCAGACTTTTTTTTTTTTTGTTCATTATTTTCTGTTGACTTAACGGAATAAAATATAATTGAAACAAAAACACTTTCAGAAATGATGCTATTAAATATTTGAAATTAAAAAAAAAAAACCGCTTATTTAAAATTAGTTAAACTACCAACTGACTTTCAAAGGTATCAAGTACAAAAGAATAAATAATAATAAAAAAGAAAGATATATAAAAAAAAAAAATAATAAAAATAAGAAATTATGAAGGGTTTAAGGCAAGGCTAGAACCTGCGAAAGCCTAACATTCGGTGCATCTGTCTTGCCATCTACACCACGGCTCACTCAAATAACAGAGTAGCGAAAACGAATGATATTCGCCATATACGAAAAAAAACTAAAGCAGTGGCTGAAAATACAAATACAATTCAAAGACAATTCTAACGCAATTCAAAAACAATTGGGATTCTTAGAATTTGCACGCATAGCAACATAGAAAACGGCCCAAGATTTTTTGTGTGTATATGTGCACACGCATACGAAAATTGATTTGCATTGCTCAACGTTGCTTGAGTTTTCATTGTTATTTTAATTGTTTTAAAATTTTTAAAATATATAATGAAGTGTAATGAGAGTTCAGCATATGATCTACATATTGTATTTAACATTTTAGGTTTTTTTTTAGAAATCATAACTCTTTTACAATTAGCTTTACATGCACAAATACATATGTATGTATGTATGTATGTACGGTTGCAGCCACACGCTGATCTACGCTTGCACACATATACATACATACATACATACATATGTATGTCGCTGCCTTGCTTGCTGCGCCACATGGGTTTTGATGAGAAAACTATATAGACTAATAATTCTGTTTCTAGATGGACAATCGTATTGATATGTTCAGATTAAGATTATGATATTCATATCTACATGCCAAACCAAACTGTATGTCTCTAGTATTTGAAATGCATTTTTTACACATTTGGGGGTGTGGGGGCGAATTGGGGACCGGAATCCAAAATCTGACAAAAACCGAAATTGTATTAAATTGGTATCTATATATATGCAGAAGACTTGGAGACTCCAACTCTAAAGATGAATTAGCTAGAATTTTATAACTGGTTCCCGATAATTTCAGTTATCGATAACCTTGCAAATATACAAGTTATCGAATTTCTGAAACAAACTCGTACTGCGCGCTCAATATACGAACCTAACACAAAAAGAATGAACTCTCTAGCTTTTGTATCTTCGGAAATCGACGCGTTCAAACGTACGGACAGACGGACAGACGGACAGACGGACAGACGGACGGACGGACGGACAG
The DNA here is from genome assembly GCA_030914335.1 of Drosophila borborema. Taxonomy (NCBI): domain Eukaryota; kingdom Metazoa; phylum Arthropoda; class Insecta; order Diptera; family Drosophilidae; genus Drosophila; species Drosophila borborema. The sequence goes on from JAUESP010000030.1 coordinate 16,637, forward strand.
ACAGACGGACATGGCTATATCAACTTTTCTCGTCACCCTGATCAAGAATATATATACTTTATGGGGTCTGCCACGCCTCCTTCTGCCTGTTACATACTTTTAACAAAACCATTATACCCTGATTTCCCATTTTCAATGGGTTCAGGGTATAAAAAGACATCCAGAACATTCTATGTGTAAGAGGAGTAGCATAGGAAGAAGACATCTAGAACATTCTATATGTTATTGAAGGAACTATAAAAGCATGCTGCAATTCGAGTCTTGTATCATTGTATCATTTTGTGTTGTGCAAGATCAGTTATGAAAGTGTCGGCTCAGTCAAGTTGAAAACGTCGCGTTGTGTACTTGCTACTTATAATTTTGATTTTATTAAATAAACTTTTATGCACCTACATTTACAAAACTGCGTTTTGATTTATATCAAAAGAGAAAAAACCTCAACAGGTTATGGGCCCAGACGGTGCTAAAAGTGTAATGTAGTGTGAAATCGAGTGCCAGTTACAAAAGTTAATTAGTGGCAAATAAGTAATAAAATAAAGACGGTAAAAATGGAGCCGGTAAATATGAAAATAGAATGGTTACGCGACAAAGACAATTGGCATTTGTGGTGTTTCATGTTTCGCACGTTATTAGAAGAAGACGACGATGTTCTTGCCGTGTGCGGAGGTGTTTTGACGTGTCCGACAGAGGAGTCTGCAACGTATGAAAGAGACTCGAAAAGATTTTTAAAGGCTGATAAGACTGCAAGAAAAATAATAATTCATTCTATCGAGAGAAGACCGATGGAATTGATTGTGAGCTGCAAAACAGCTAGAGAAATGTGGGTAAAATTAAACTCAGTGTATGATATGAAATCAGAAGAAAATTTATCAGCTATTCAGAAACAGTTTTTTGATTTCAAATGGATTGAAAGTGAAAGTGTGGACTATAATATTTCAAAGTTAGAAGTTTTGTGGAGCAAGATGAAAAATCTTGGAAGTGCTGTGCCTGAAACAATGTTAATGTCGCGGATCCTATCATCTTTGCCTCAGAAGCTTAACTATTTTCATAGTGCGTGGGATTCGGTCGAGGACAGTAAAAGAACACTGAATAATTTGACGACTCGTTTAATGACAGAAGAGGTAAGGTCAAAAGAGCAAGAAGTGGTATCCGAAGAGTCAACAGCGTTAATTGCAGGCAACAGGAAAAATAAAAGTGAACATGATATAAGAGGCAAACGATGAAGTGTTATAATTGTGGTATGAGTGGACATCTAAAGAAAGACTGCTACAGATGTTATATATGTAAGAAGAAAGGCCACAAGAGCAACAACTGTAAGGAAAGGAGAAGTGCTGAAAATAATCAAGGAGAATCAGGCGAATTCTCAAGGAAAGGATTGATTGCAAGCAAGGACTGCAGAGAAAAGAATGTGTGGGTGATCGACTCAGGAGCTTCTGATCACATGTCAAAGCATCGAGATTGGTATTCTACATATGAAGAATTTCTGGAGTCCCTGAAGATAGGCGTAGGTGATTCTAAAATTATCAAAGCTCACGGAAAAGCAAATCTAAACATGGGTAACGGAGATTTAAATTTGAAAAAATCATGGCATACGCACACGATGAAGAATCAGGATGCGCTCACTGCAAAGACGCCCAGTAGCGGTGGTAGTATTGTAACGATGAATGTGAATAGTCATCATCTAGAGGAGCTGCAGAAAGAGCTGATGGAGTATCGGGAATTGGCGAACAATCGGCCACAGGAGCTTGATAAGCTGAATGCCACGCATCGTGAAACTCTCAAGGAAGTTGAGAAGCTTAAAATGGATATGTGCCAGCTACGTGCATCGGTCATCGCGGAGATGACAGAGTATAAGTGCTTGCAATTGCAGTTCTCCGCGCTGTATAATGAATCCATGGAGATCAAGTCGATGCTGAATGAGACACGTAACCAGTTGCAGATGAGCAAGAATCAGCATCTGAGCGAGATCAAGGCAAGGTGTAAAGGTCAAGATGCGATTGCAATTTGAGAGGCGGCTGTGCATGAAAAGGAGCGCGTTTGGAAAGCGGTACAAGTAAAACAAGTAAGAAGGCTCTAGTCGAGACGGCTCGACTACGAGATACCCTGAACCCTGCAAAAAAAAAAGTGATACTCTTCTTCTTTACGCACTTATAAGCGCGCGCTCTGCTAAATGCGCAGTTGCAGCCTTGGCTTGGGGGTGGGTTGGGCTGAATTTTGGACGCTTATAACTCCATTTCTCGATGGACGATCTTCATGAAATTTGTAGAGTAGATTGAGAGCATCTAAATCTATCTATGTGCCGAATTCCAAGGTCTAGTGATTGAAATGAGTTTTTTTCAAATTGGGGGCGGAGGGGGCGTGGCATCCAAAATCTAAATTACAAAATCTGTGTATCCATAATATCTATCTAAATATGTTCATTTGTAGTCTCTAGCTAAAACGGTGTAGAAGTTATGGCCAAAAAATAAAAAAAAATGTAAACGAATTTTTTTTATCGATAATTTGGAAATGGGACGAGTTATCGAAAAAACAAAACAAACTCGTACTGCGTAGCTAACATACAAGTATTCATGTAAAATTTCAGCTCTCTAGCTTTTGTAGTTTCCGAAATATCGACGTTCATACAGACGGACAGACGGACGGACGGACAGACGGACAGGGCTAGATCAACTTATTTTTTTATGCTGATCAAGAATATATATACTTTATGGGGTCTGCGACGTCTCCTTCTGTCTGTTACATACATTTTCACAAAACCATTATACCCTGAATTCCCATTTTCAATGGGTTCAGGGTATAACAAGAGGAGCAACGCAAGCTGGATGATCTGCGCAGGGAGATCAATGAGAAGCGAGATCGTGAAGAACTGCAGCGCGAGTATAAGTTAGTGTGCCGCGATCTGCAGCAATGCAGTGAAGTTGAATTGTTAAAGCTGACAATACTGGATGAGCGCGAGGAAATGCAGCGGCTGCTGGTGGAACAAGATGAGAAGCAGAAGCAAATAGTGTACAAGTGCTGGAGTGAGCTACAGGCAAAGAATCAACGAATCTCGGATTTACTACAGGAACTGGAGTCTGAGCGTCGCTCCATGAAGGGCATATGGAATGAATGGGAAAAGCAAATACAATCCATAGAGCAGGTGAACATACAGCGTAAGACAATGGAAGATCCGCTGGAATCGCGAGATAAGCTACTAGAGAATCAAGTGAAACTCAAGGAAATCCATCGCATACTCAAGACGGCGCCGGAACAGGCAACGAAACGCAATAAAAAGTAAAAAAATTGCAAAAGGTCCAACAAGAAGAGCAAAAAGGGCGACGATAGCGATGATAGCAACGAGGATCAGGACTTCAGGCTGGATAAACTGCTGGCTGCTACTGCTGGAGAAACATCGATGACGACATGTAAAAAAAAGAAAGAAAAACAAAATTAAATAATAAATATAAAATGTAGGTATCACTTCATCAGTCTTAATCGTTAATAACCGATGCTGGACGATAAGCTTTTTTAAAATTCTCTCATTTTTTTTAATTTAATGCTATTATTACCATTGCCACTAACATCTCTCAAAAACTTATCCATTGCCTGCCAGCACCAATATCCAACAAAAATAATAAATAAAAAATAAAATAAATAAATAAATAAATGCAAATTTTTTCTTACCAAGCTCACAACACGTTTTCTGCTTAATTTAGTTGATTGTTGTCAGCAACTTAGCAGTGTTGCCAGTTTTTTTTTAAGAAAACAATGTGGGAACATATTTAAAAAAAACTGAAATTTTGGGGAAAAACCTGGCAAAGAAGGTGAAGTTTTTTGCTTTTTTTAAAGGTTGATTCATTATGAGAATGGTATACTTTGTTTCACCAATATCGAAAGCAACATTTTGTTTTCTGAAACTTCACAGAACTCCCAGATCTATTACTAAAATATTTCAAGCACCAATTGGTTATGCGATCAATTGGCAGCTATACTAAATTTGCAATGACTGCAATATAGATGATTTCGCAGCCAGCATTTGAATTCTTGGCTGTTACGTTACACATCCTGGCATTTTTGTTTATACTGAACTTTGAATTGGATTTTAATTCAACTACAATGAACAACACTTCATTGTACATAAATTCTTTAAAATATGTTAAATTGCTAAGTATAAAAATAAGCGGAAAAAAGTTAAATAATTGTTTAAAAATCCAGAATTCCCGCTGCCCCCTGTTTTGGATAAATTAGATAAATTTAGTGGATGGAACATTTTTAAAAACATCGATCATCGAACAAAAAACATCGATGTTTCTAATTTTTTTAAAAACATCGATGTATCGATGTTACATTGATGTTACGCCACTAACCATACAACACATAGACTAGACAACTAGAACAAACTTTTTTCACGAACCAGATTTTGATTTCGCGTCCTAATCATCTTCGTATTTGCTCGGCTCTGTCATTTGCTGCTCGGGCAGCGAAAATATCATAGTTGATATTCAGTTCGCTGCCAGTGCTCGAACGAAATGATTCTATTCTCATATGAAGCAACACTGTGTGCTATTCTTTCTTTATTCACTCTCTCACTCACTCTCTCTATGCCTCTCATATATATATGTATGCAGGCACAAGCCACCAGCGCACAAAAATTGAAATTTGTCCGCGAGTTGCGATTCGCAACGATCCTATCTTCTCTCCTGAGTAAGAGTATGCCAAACTCTTAAACGGCTTTGCCATGCTCATGCAAAATTTTAGTGTTTTCGTAAAGATTTTTGGGAAGGGTATGAAAGCGCTGATGTGCATAAGCATTACTTTTTCGCAATGAGCATGCACACACACATTTACTGTGTCTTGCTACATGTATGAGCATTTATGTGACTGTGTGCGAAACTTTTGCTGCCTGTAGCAATTGTAGGGCCCAACACTTGCAGTTTGTTCAGCAAATGACAGAGCCGAGCAAATACGAAGATGATTAGGACGCGAAATCAAAATCTGGTTCGTGAAAAAAGTCTGTTCTAGTTGTCTAGTCTATGTGTTGTATGGTTAGTGGTTGCGCCCAGCACTACTGGCTAGTGATGTAAATTTGAATGAAAACATCGATGTCGATGTCCATCTATGTGTTCAAAATCAAACATCGATGTTGGGTTGAAACATCGGATTGAAAATTCGATGCATCGATGTATGGCCGATGTTTTAAAACATTTCCGTTTGACAATAAAACGAATATTTTATGTTTTTTAAACTGCAAAATTTTGTTTGCAATTTTGTATAAATTGGGTTAGGTACTTTTCATACCTTCCCAAACACATAAAGGGTTGCTTTCGAATGCGGTTAACTGCATTTGAAGATAATCAGTTATTTCTAAATCCATGTCCACATTCGGATTATGACGTTGAGCAAGCTCATAATGGTGGTCCCAAAAAGATATGGAGCTCACTGTAGTCTGTGGTATGACTTCATTCATAAGGATTTAAAAAGGATCACTAAAATTTTAAAGTTTGCTGTTCACTGATCACAAAATGGCAATGTTATGTTATTATGAAATTAAACCATTGATGTTTTGCAAAACATCGATGCATCGCTCAACATCGGTATCAGCGAAAACATCGAAAAACATCGGAAAAATCAGTAAAAAAAAACATCGATGCTCGATGCATCGATGATTTTTTACATCACTACTACTGCCTGCCAAGTATCGTATGTTGATCAAGTAAGAAGGCTCTAGTCGAGACGGCTCGACTACGAGATACCCTGAACCCTACAAAAAAGTGATACTCTTCTTCTTTACGCACTTATAAGCGCGCGCTCTGCTAACTGCGCAGTTTCTGCCGTGGCTTGGGGGTGGGTTGGGCTGAACTTTGGACGCTTATAACTCCATTTCTAGATGCATGATCTTCATGAAATTTTAAGAGTAGATTAGGAGTATCTATATCTATCTATTTGCCAAATTGCAAGTCTCTAGTATTTGAAATGCGTTTTTTGCAAATTGTGGGCGAGGGGGGCGTGGCATCAAAAATCTGAAAATTTCAAAATCTGCGTATTCATAATATCTACATAAATATTAACAGTTGAAGTCTCTAGCTGAAACGGTGTAGAAGTTATACCCTAAATGTAGGCGAATTTTTTTTTTATCGATAATTTGGAAATGGGACGACTTATCGAAAAAACAAAATAAACTCGTATTGCGTAGCTAACATACGAGTGTTCATGTGATATTTCAGCTCTCTAGCTTTTGTAGTTTCCGAAATCTCGACGTTCATACAGACGGACAGACGGACGGACGGACAGACGGACAGGGCTAGATCAACTTATTTTTTTATGCTGATCAAGAATATATATACTTTATGGGGTCTGCGACGTCTCCTTCTGCCTGTTACATACATTTTCACAAAACCATTATACCCTGAATTCCCATTTTCAATGGGTTCAGGGTATAAAAATGTAGCCAACTCGAATGCGGGAAGCATTGCACAGTGGTTGCGCTTGTATAGAGAGAGCGGTCAAAAATAGTTCCAGTTGAGATATCGAGTTGAAATTTTTTATACCCTGAACCCATTGAAAATGGGTAAAAATTTCATGAAGATCGTCCATCTAGAAATGGAGTTATAAGCGTCCAAAGTTCAGCCCAACCCACCCCAAGCCACGGCAGCAACTGCGCAGTTAGCAGAGCGCGCGCTTATAAGTGCGTAAAGAAGAGTATCATTTTCTTTACAGGGTTCAGGGTATCTTGTAGTCGAGCCGTCTCGACTAGAGCCTTCTTACTTGTTTTATTTTATAATAAGGCATTAAAAACTAAATTTTAAGCAAAAGGGGCGTGGTTCGTTCATTGTACGCCCTACAACAATTTTTTTAGCAAGACAAAAATAAAACAAGTAAGAAAACTCTAGTCGAGAGTGCTCGACTAGATAATACCCTGAACCCAATTTTAATAAAATAAAATAATATTTTGTACTGTGGTTTGGTTTTTATACCCTGAACCCATTGAAAATGGGAAATCAGGGTATAATGGTTTTGTTAAAAGTATGTAACAGGCAGAAGGAGGCGTGGCAGACCCCATAAAGTATATATATTCTTGATCAGGGTGACGAGAAAAGTTGATCTAGGCTTGTCCGTCTGTCCGTCCGTCCGTCCGTCCGTCCGTCCGTATGTATGAACGCGTCGGTTTCCGAAGATACAAAAGCTAGAGAGTTCATTCTTTTTGTGTTAGGTTCGTATATTGAGCGCGCAGTACGAGTTTGTTTCAGAAATTCGATAACTTGTATATTTGCAAGGTTATCGATAACTGAAATTATCGGGAACCAGTTATAAAATTCTAGCTAATTCATCTTTAGAGTTGGAGTCTCCAAGTCTTCTGCATATATATAGATACCAATTTAATACAATTTCGGTTTTTGTCAGATTTTGGATTCCGGTCCCCAATTCGCCCCCACACCCCCAAATGTGTAAAAAATGCATTTCAAATACTAGAGACATACAGTTTGGTTTGGCATGTAGATATGAATATCATAATCTTAATCTGAACATATCAATACGATTGTCCATCTAGAAACAGAATTATTAGTCTATATAGTTTTCTCATCAAAACCCATGTGGCGCAGCAAGCAAGGCAGCGACATACATATGTATGTATGTATGTATGTATATGTGTGCAAGCGTAGATCAGCGTGTGGCTGCAACCGTACATACATACATACATACATACATATGTATTTGTGCATGTAAAGCTAATTGTAAAAGAGTTATGATTTCTAAAAAAAACCTAAAATGTTAAATACAATATGTAGATCATATGCTGAACTCTCATTACATTTCATTATATATTTTAAAAATTTTAAAACAATTAAAATAACAATGGAAACTCAAGCAACGTTGAGCAATGCAAATCAATTTTCGTATGCGTGTGCACATATACACACAAAAAATCTTGGGCCGTTTTCTATATTGCTATGCGTGCAAATTCTACGAATCACAATTGTTTTTGAATTGCGTTAGAATTGTCTTTGAATTGTATTTGTATTTTCAGCCACTGCTTTAGTTTTTATACCCTGAACCCATTGAAAATGGGAATTCAGGGTATAATGGTTTTGTGAAATGTATGTAACAGGCAGAAGGAGACGTCGCAGACCCTATAAAGTATATATATTCTTGATCAGCATAAAAAAATAAGTTGATTGAGCCCTGTCCGTCTGTCCGTCCGTCCGTCCGTCCGTCCGTCCGTCCGTCCGTATGAACGTCGAGATTTCGGAAACTACAAAAGCTAGAGAGCTGAAATTTCACATGAACACTCGTATGTTACCTACGCAATACGAGTTTATTTTGTTTTTTCGATAACTCATCCCACTTCCAAATTATCGATAAAAAATCGAAAATTCGTTTCCATTTTTTAGGTTTTTTGTGTATAACTACTACACCGTTTTACCTAGAGACATTAACTTTATAAATTTAGATAGATATTATGGATACGCAGATTTTGTAGTTTTCAGATTTTGGATGCCACGCCCCCTTCGCCCACAATTTGGAAAAAACGCATTTCAAATACTAGAGACTTGCAATTTGGCACAAAGATAGATTTATATATCCTTAATCTACTCTGAAATTTTCATGAAGATCGTCCATCTAGAAATGGAGTTATAAGCGTCCAAAGTTCAGCTCAACCCACCCTCAAGCCACGGCAGCAACTGCGCAGTTAGCAGAGCGCGCGCCTCCAAGTGCGTAAAGAAGAAGAGTATCACTTTTTTTTTGCAGGGTTCAGGGTATCTCGTAGTCGAGCCGTCTCGACTAGAGCCTTCTTACTTGTTTTTCGTATATGGCGAATATCATTCGTTTTCGCTACTCTGCTATTTGAGTGAGCCGTGGTGTAGATGGCAAGACAGATGCACCGAATGTTAGGCTTTCGCAGGTTCTAGCCTTGCCTTAAACCCTTCATAATTTCTTATTTTTATACCCTGAACCCATTGAAAATGGGAATTCAGGGTATAATGGTTTTGTGAAATGTATGTAACAGGCAGAAGGAGACGTCGCAGACCCTATAAAGTATATATATTCTTGATCAGCATAAAAAAATAAGTTGATTGAGCCCTGTCCGTCTGTCCGTCCGTCCGTCCGTCCGTCCGTCCGTCCGTCCGTCCGTCCGTCCGTCCGTCCGTCCGTATGAACGTCGAGATTTCCGAAACTACAAAAGCTAGAAAGCTGAAATTTCACATGAACACTCGTATGTTACTTACGCAATACGAGTTTATTTTGTTTTTTCGATAACTCGTCCCATTTCCAAATTATCGATAAAAAATCGTAAATTCGTTTCAATTTTTTAGGTTTTTTGGGTATAACTACTACACCGTTTTAGCTAGTGACTTGAACTTTATATATTTAGATAGATAATATGGATACGCAGATTTTGTAGTTTTCAGATTTTGGATGCCACGCCCCCTTCGCCCACAATTTGGAAAAAACGCATTTCAAATACTAGAAACTTGCAATTTGGCACAAAGAAAGATTCATATATCCTTAATCTACTCTGAAAATTTTATGAAGATCGTCCATCTAAAAATGGAGTTATAAGCGTCCAAAGTTCAGCCCAACCCACCCCCAAGCCACGGCAGAAACTGCGCAGTTAGCAGAGCGCGCGCTTATAAGTGCGTAAAGAAGAAGAGTATCACTCTTTTTGAAGGGTTCAGGGTATCTCGTAGTCGAGCCGTCTCGACTAGAGCCTTCTCACTTGTTATTTATTTTTTTTTTATACCCTGAACCCATTGAAAATGGGAAATCAGGGTATAATGGTTTTGTTAAAAGTATGTAACAGGCAGAAGGAGGCGTGGCAGACCCCATAAAGTATATATATTCTTGATCAGGGTGACGAGAAAAGTTTATCTAGCCATGTCCGTCTGTCTGTCCGTCCGTCTGTCCGTCTGTCCGTATGTTTGAACGCGTCGATTTCCGAAGATACAAAAGCTAGAGAGTTCATTCTTTTTATGTTAGGTCCGTATATTGCACGCGCAGTACGAGTTTGTTTCAGAAATTCGATAACTTGTATATTTGCAAAGTTATCGGTAAACGAATTTATCGGGAACCAGTTATAAAATTCTAGCAAATTCATCTTTAGAGTTAGAGTCTCCAAGTCTTCTGAATATATATAGATACTAATTTAATATAATTTTTGTCAGATTTTGGATTCCGTTCCCCACTTCGCCCCACCACCCCCAAATGTGAAAAAAATGCATTTCAAATACCGCTTATCTCAATGATACCAAGTTCACCTCCACCAACGGTGACATAGAAAAGATTCCCGGTTCCTCTGCATCACCAGTGCTTAACATCATCGAACACCAGAAGATATTGAGCCTGCCGTTCCTACACCAGATGAGTGAAGACAACCTAAGGCACATCAATGAATTAAGGACTCAACTAAATGAGAGAGCAGTTATAGCTTCGTCCATCTGCCTCATAATATGCGGAACGGTGGCTGTCATCGCATGGCTGATTCAAAAAGAAGAAGAAAAGGGTACAGGAACGCGTCCAAATCGCTCTACGAGATCTTGGAATGACCGAGGACGGACATAACTTAAGTGAAGGAGTAGTTAACATTAGCCAAAACCAATCCAAGTGTGGCTAAGTTAAATTGGGCATCCGGCATTGTTTGTGTTATGTCAATGCTGACGATGCACCGAGATCTTTGACTCCCTGTCCCACGATCATGAAATGCGACGCTTGCGCAATGTGCAAGGTCAGCATTTCTCACCAGTGACGTTCGGCATAGCAACGAGTTAGAGCTAGCCTGTATCAATAATTTATCAAATAAAGCTCAATTTAATTAATCCGATAGTTTTATTTCGGTCCGATCTATTAGATTAGAAGAACTTATAAGCATTGCAGACGGCTTGCTGTTTCATTGCCTCTCTTGCGGGGCGACGTGAGCTTTGCTGCCATAACTTCTTTGATCAATAATTGTGTTTCTAGACTGATAATCGTAATCAAATGTTCTGATTATGATCATGACATTAATATCTATATGCCAAACCAAACTGAGTCGTACCTTCTGCTTATATTCTTGCAGCGCACTATGGGTAAAAAGCCCGATTTTTTGGCATAAATTGTCCCTGAAGAGATAGAAGCTTGAAATTTTGCATACATATTAGTATGAGTATTTTATAATTTCGGATTTTTTTTTCCAAAATTGAACCACGCCCACACCCCCTCCCCCTTCATTCATTTACATTTTTTACGTTTTTGGGCATAACTTAGCTAAAGACTTCAAATTTATATATTTAGATAGATATTATGGTAACGCAGATTTTGTAATTTTCAGTTTTTGGATACCACGCCCCCTTCGCCCCAAATTTGAAAAAAAAAAAACAAGTAAGAAAACTCTAGTCGAGAGTGCTCGTCAGTGGTTAACACTTGCGCTCAGGAACTGCACGCGAGAACCACGGCCCATTGCAATACGCAGCCAAGCCACCTAACTCCAATATCGGCGATTGAAGAGGGAATCATCATAATCAATGAAAGGCAACCCGTGTAAGCATCGACGACGGGCCAGAAGTCAAGATCGCTGAAACCTATCTTGTCATGTTCGACCGTACCGCTTATCTCAATGATACCAAGTTTACCTCCACCAACGGTGACATAAAAAAGATTCCCGGTTCCTCTGCATCACCAATACTTAACATCATCGAACACCAGAAGATATTGAGTCTGCCGTTCCTACACCAGATGAGTGAAGACAACCTAAGGCACATCAATGAATTAAGGACTCAACTAAATGAGAGAGCAGTTATAGCTTCGTCCATCTGCCTCATAATATGCGGAACGGTGGCTGTCATCGCATGGCTGATTCAAAAAGAAGAAGAAAAGGGTACAGGAACGCGTCCAAATCGCTCTACGAGATCTTGGAATGACCGAGGACGGACATAACTTAAGTGAAGGAGTAGTTAACATTAGCCAAAACCAATCCAAGTGTGGCTAAGTTAAATTGGGCATCCGGCATTGTTTGTGTTATGTCAATGCTGACGATGCACCGAGATCTTTGACTCCCTGTCCCACGATCATGAAATGCGACGCTTGCGCAATGTGCAAGGTCAGCATTTCTCACCAGTGACGTTCGGCATAGCAACGAGTTAGGGCTAGCCTGTATCAATATTATATCAAATAAAGCTCAATTTAATTAATCCGATAGTTTTATTTCGGTCCGATCTATTAGATTAGAAGAACTTATAAGCATTGCAGACGGCTTGCTGTTTCATTGCCTCTCTTGCGGGGCGACGTGAGCTTTGCTGCCATAACTTCTTTGATCAATAATTGTGTTTCTAGACTGATAATCGTAATCAAATGTTCTGATTATGATCATGACATTAATATCTATATGCCAAACCAAACTGAGTCGTACCTTCTGCTTATATTCTTGCAGCGCACTATGGGTAAAAAGCCCGATTTTTTGGCATAAATTGTCCCTGAAGAGATAGAAGCTTGAAATTTTGCATACATATTAGTATGAGTATTTTATAATTTCGGATTTTTTTTTTCCAAAATTGAACCACGCCCACACCCCCTCCCCCTTCATTCATTTACATTTTTTACGTTTTTGGGCATAACTTAGCTAAAGACTTCAAATTTATATATTTAGATAGATATTATGGTAACGCAGATTTTGTAATTTTCAGTTTTTGGATACCACGCCCCCTTCGCCACAAATTTGAAAAAAAAAAAAACGCAATTCAAATACTAGAGTCTTGTAATTTCATGAAGATCGCCCTTTTAGAAATGGAGTTATCAGCGTCCAAAGTATAGCCCAACCCACCCCCAACCACAGCAGCAACTGCGCTGTTAGCAGAGCGCGTGGTCATACGTTCGTAAAGAAGAAGAGTATTTTTTGCTCAATTAATTTAAGTTTATCTTCCGATTTGTTGTCTTCGCTTATTTTGTTTGACCATATAATCATTTATTGCACTATATTGTCGCTTGTTACTGTTCCACACTTCCAGCAGAATGGAATTGCTGAACTCATTTGTAGCTGCAACATGTCGATTATTTCATAAAGGGGCAAAAACGGGCAAGATGTCTTTTTATACCCTGAACCCATTGAAAATGGGAAATCAGGGTATAATGGTTTTGTTAAAAGTATGTAACAGGCAGAAGGAGGCGTGGCAGACCCCATAAAGTATATATATTCTTGATCAGGGTGACGAGAAAAGTTGATATAGCCATGTCCGTCTGTCTGTCCGTCCGTCCGTCCGTCTGTCCGTCTGTCCGTCTGTCCGTATGTTTGAACGCGTCGATTTCCGAAGATACAAAAGCTAGAGAGTTCATTCTTTTTGTGTTAGGTTCGTATATTGAGCGCGCAGTACGAGTTTGTTTCAGAAATTCGATAACTTGTATATTTGCAAGGTTATCGATAACTGAAATTATCGGGAACCAGTTATAAAATTCTAGCTAATTCATCTTTAGAGTTGGAGTCTCCAAGTCTTCTGCATATATATAGATACCAATTTAATACAATTTCGGTTTTTGTCAGATTTTGGATTCCGGTCCCCAATTCGCCCCCACACCCCCAAATGTGTAAAAAATGCATTTCAAATACTAGAGACATACAGTTTGGTTTGGCATGTAGATATGAATATCATAATCTTAATCTGAACATATCAATACGATTGTCCATCTAGAAACAGAATTATTAGTCTATATATTTTTCTCATCAAAACCCATGTGGCGCAGCAAGCAAGGCAGCGACATACATATGTATGTATGTATGTATGTATGTATATGTGTGCAAGCGTAGATCAGCGTGTGGCTGCAACCGTACATACATACATACATACATATGTATTTGTGCATGTAAAGCTAATTGTAAAAGAGTTATGATTTCTAAAAAAAACCTAAAATGTTAAATACAATATGTAGATCATATGCTGAACTCTCATTACATTTCATTATATATTTTAAAAATTTTAAAACAATTAAAATAACAATGGAAACTCAAGCAACGTTGAGCAATGCAAATCAATTTTCGTATGCGTGTGCACATATACACACAAAAAATCTTGGGCCGTTTTCTATGTTGCTATGCGTGCAAATTCTAAGAATCCCAATTGTTTTTGAATTGCGTTAGAATTGTCTTTGAATTGTATTTGTATTTTCAGCCACTGCTTTAGTTTTTTTTCGTATATGGCGAATATCATTCGTTTTCGCTACTCTGTTATTTGAGTGAGCCGTGGTGTAGATGGCAAGACAGATGCACCGAATGTTAGGCTTTCGCAGGTTCTAGCCTTGCCTTAAACCCTTCATAATTTCTTATTTTTATTATTATTTTTTTTTTATATATCTTTCTTTTTTATTATTATTTATTCTTTTGTACTTGATACCTTTGAAAGTCAGTTGGTAGTTTAACTAATTTTAAATAAGCGGTTTTTTTTTTTAATTTCAAATATTTAATAGCATCATTTCTGAAAGTGTTTTTGTTTCAATTATATTTTATTCCGTTAAGTCAACAGAAAATAATGAAAAAAAAAAAAAAAGTCTGCCCAAATAACAAAAGCACGTGACATCTGCGGTTTTCCTATATGTATGCACACATGTACATTCAAAACTAGTGTAGCATGGTCTAAAAATTTTAACTTGATAGATGGCGCTTTAGCAGTGAACTTATTTACTATGGCTATTACAGCTTCGAATGGCATTGATATATTTCTTTTACAATTATGAAGTGTCTGTGTTAATTAAGGTGATGCGTGTTAATCGAGGAACGTCTATTTGTTGAGTCTATTTTTAATGATATTTAATAATATAACATTTTTCGAATTTCAACTAATATAAGCGCCATCTATTATATTTTTTTTTTTTTGCAGTTCAATGTATATGTATGCAATGTATATATGTATATGTATATTTTGAACGTTACACTCATACATTCTTTGTATCCTTTCTGATTTATCCATATGGGTATCTCTCCAGAAAAGTCAACTTTTTGTCACGTTCGACACTTTGGTTTGTTGTAATTATCTTGAAAACGGATTAATTTTAGTACTAATCAAGAGAAATATTTTACTATTTGCCAAAATAAAGAAGTTTTTTTTTGCCATTTTCAGCACTAAAATTGATGCATTTTCAAGATAATTACAAAAAACCAAACCACAGTACAAAATATTATTTTATTTTATTTTATTAAAATTGGGTTCAGGGTATTATCTAGTCGAGCACTCTCGACTAGAGTTTTCTTACTTGTTATTATTTATTCTTTTGTATTTGATACCTTTGAAAGTCAGTTGGTAGTTTAACTAATTTTAAATAAGTGTTTTTTTTTTTTTAATTTCAAATATTTAATAGCATCATTTCTGAAAGTGTTTTTGTTTCAATTATATTTTATTCCGTTAAGTCAACAGAAAATAATGAACAAAAAAAAAAAAAGTCTGCCCAAATAACAAAAGCACGTGACATCTGCGGTTTTCCTATATGTATGCACACATGTACATTCAAAACTAGTGTAGCATGGTCTAAAAATTTTAACTTGATAGATGGCGCTTTAGCAGTGAACTTATTTACTATGGCTATTACAGCTTCGAGTGGCATTGATATATTTCTTTTACAATTATGAAGTGTCTGTGTTAATTAAGGTGATGCGTGTTAATCGAGGAACGTCTATTTGTTGAGTCTATTTTTAATGATATTTAATAATATAACATTTTTCGAATTTCAACTAATATAAGCGCCATCTATTATTATTATTTTTTTTTTTTTTTGCAGTTCAATGTATATGTATGCAATGTATATATGTATATGTATATTTTGAACGTTACACTCATACATTCTTATGTATCCTTTCTGATTTATCCATCTCTCTCCAGAAAAGTTAACTTTTTGTCACGTTCGACACTTTGGTTTGTTGTAATTATCTTGAAATCGGATTAATTTTAGTACTAATCAAGAGAAATATTTTACTATTTGCCAAAATAAAGAAGTTTTTTTTTTGCCATTTTCAGCACTAAAATTGATGCATTTTCAAGATAATTACAAAAAACCAAACCACAGTACAAAATATTATTTTATTTTATTTTATTAAAATTGGGTTCAGGGTATTATCTAGTCGAGCACTCTCGACTAGAGTTTTCTTACTTGTTAATATTGGATTTAGCAAACATTAGTACACAATTTGTGATTTCAACATTTCAAACGCATTTGACAGGTCAAAAGTTATGTCTGACGAAATGCAAATATAAATATTAATTTTGATCTTAAAAATGCACGCAGCAACATGTTGTTTTCGATTTACCAAGCAACTCTGAATCAGCTAACTTTGACGAACCTCAAAACATTAATGGATGCCCTGAAAATTTTATAAAAATTGTTTTAATGTCTACTGGAGTATTTTAAATAAGAAAAATAAACCAGTTAGCGGATACTAAACAAACAAAAATTTGCATGTATGCCAAAAAATCGGGCTTTTCACCTATAGTGCAGCGTAGGCGCTCAATTTGTCCATGTTTGTGTTGTGTGTGTGTGTTCTGAAGCTTGGGTTACGTTCGGTCATCTGCGTTGGGTAAATATTTCGCTGTTCATTTGTTTGCTTTATTTAATTTATTTATTTAACAGTTAGAAATAATGTTAAATTAAAGCTAACTAAAAGCTAAAGCACTGGCTACTGAGGCCTTCGGCTTGAGGTTTTACATTTTTTTTTATACCCTGAGCCCATTAAAAATGGGAAATCAGGGTATAATGGTTTTGTTAAATGTATGTAACAGAGAGAAGGATGCGTGGCAGACCCCATAAAGTATATATATTCTTGATTAGGGTGACGAGAAAAGTTTATATAGATATGTCCGTCTGTCCGTATGTTTGAACGCGTCGATTTCCGAAGATACAAAAGCTAGAGAGTTCATTCTTTTTGTGTTAGGTCCGTATATTGCACGCGCAGTACGAGTTTGTTTCAGAAATTCGATAACTTGTATATTTGCAAAGTTATCGGTAAACGAATTTATCGGGAACCAGTTATAAAATTCTAGCAAATTCATCTTTAGAGTTAGAGTCTCCAAGTCTTCTGCATATATATAGATACTAATTTAATATAATTTTTGTCAGATTTTGGATTCCGTTCCCCACTTCGCCCCACCACCCCCAAATGTGAAAAAAATGCATTTCAAATACTAGAGACATGCAGTTTGATTTAGCATATAGATATGAATACCATGTTCATAATCTGAAGATATCAATGCGATTGTCCATCTAGAAACAGAATGTTTAATCATCAAAATTTTCTCATCATAACCCATGCGACGCAGCAGCAAAGCAGCGAGACAGCAAGACGCTTGCAGTGCTAACACACATGCATACACACATACATGCCTACAAGCATAGATCAGCGTCTATGTGTGCGCGAGGTTTTGCATGTACAGTTTCTTATGCGTGCAGAAACGGGATTCGAACCTAGGTCTTTTGAAAACAACATGTAATCGTTAGCTAAACCTAAATAAATTGTGACAAAACAAAACAATACAATCGCAATTCCTGCAATATGTATACACACTTGGATGTGTATACACGTACACATACATACATACATATATGCATGCAAAGAAAAACTGCTTGCCACACAGCGTGGCAAATCGGAAAGCATACAACAGTTTTAGTTTTTGCTTAAATGCACAATTCATATGCGTGTGTTTATAAAAGTTAAGGAGGAAGTCCAGGATACGTAGTAGGCTGGATTCTCCTATCAAACATGAGAGCAGAATACAACATACGGAGCCGATTCTATTCAGTTTATATTCGGACGAGACAAAGTTTACATCTATTGTTCCTAAATTATACAAAGTTATATTAAATATATTATTTCATCGAATCCAAGTGTATTTGTCTACGCGAGAATATAACTCAGTGCACATATCGCTACTCTCGTAGTGTGTGTGCGCTTAACTGGCGCCCGAGCAGGGACCCACATTCTTCACAGTATCGAAGGTGGAAGGTGGCGCAAAAATAACTAAATAAGTGATAATTCAATAAAAACAAATAAATTGTTCATTCTTGCGATGAACAATTGTTGGCTAAACGGTGGTACTTCTGTGATTTGCAGGGCGCCAAGGTTCAAAGCCTTGCCACGATAACATAACGTAAGTGATAAGTAATAAAAACTCAATTGCAGGTTAAATGGTGGTATCATTGTATTACGACAAGCGTTCCGTATGCAAGTATCGAGGTTCAAAGCCTTACCGTAAGTCAATTGAATAACAAAAAAGAAATTTGCTGGCAAGTGTTGTCACAATTATTATAAAATGACATAAAAAAAGTTAGCAGGTAATTCTTACCGTCAGACAAACTTTATAACAATTTATAAAAAAGCGTCTTCCACTGTGTCGAATGTTGGGTGCCGTAAGTAACTATAAAATAATAAAAACCACTGCAGCAATTTATTGCGGGTGGTCATATAACAAAATTGAGGCGGTTGACTGGATAGGACGTGCAATAAGTCACTAAACAAAAACATAAAATATGTAATATAAACAATATAAAAACGAATTGCGTTAGACTGCCCCATTCGATCGTGGAATCATCCTTACCCTAGTAGGTTCTTTTAGAACTAAAGAGGATTAATAAGGACTTCCCAACCTAGGCATTGGTTGTCGTTTTGGTTCAGTTGTGCAATATATAACTAAATAATATAAAAATAAACAATAGAAAAAGAATTGCCCAAATGAGTCTGCCCAGTTGACTGTGGAACAACCCTCTCACCTTAGTAGGTCTTATACCAAAGAGGAACCTGGGGGCTTCCCTAGCCATATAAACAAA
Organism: Drosophila borborema; assembly: GCA_030914335.1. NCBI lineage: Eukaryota > Metazoa > Arthropoda > Insecta > Diptera > Drosophilidae > Drosophila > Drosophila borborema. The sequence goes on from JAUESP010000030.1 coordinate 35,384, forward strand.
TAAAATCGTTTACCGAAGAAACAAACATATAACTAAATAAGTCGAACAATAATATAAAAAAAAAATAATAATCATTTAACAAAAATAATAGTAGTGTAGAAATAATAATAATAGTTAAAATAATAAGAATTACTAAAATCACAATTTATATTAAAAAATTTGCACACATTACAACTCTGTGAAAACGTTTACTAATTTTATCTCCACAGGAAGAAGTGTGACGAGTAGCTGCCTTGAAACGATAATCAAGCTAAGACTAATTAAATTATTATTATTATTATTTTTTTTTTTTATTTTATTATTTTTTTTGCTCTGAATGAAGTAGGCCTTGACATCGAATCACATGATATCTGGCTGTTCAAAATTTGTAAAAAGAAAAACAAAACAAGTAAGAAGGCTCTAGTCGAGACGGCTCGACTACGAGATACCCTGAACCCTGCAAAAAAAGTGATACTCTTCTTCTTTACGCACTTAGAGGCGCGCGCTCTGCTAACTGCGCAGTTGCTGCCGTGGCTTGGGGGTGGGTTGGGCTGAACTTTGGACGCTTATAACTCCATTTCTAGATGGACGATCTTCATGAAATTTTAAGAGTAGATTAAGGATATATAAATCTATCTATGTGCCAAATTGCAAGTCTCTAGTATTTGAAATGCGTTTTTTGCAAATTGTGGGCGAGGGGGGCGTGGCATCAAAAATCTGAAAACTACAAAATCTGCGTATTCATAATATCTATCTAAATATAAAGTTGAAGTCTCTGGCTGAAATGGTGTAGAAGTTATACCCTAAAAACCTAAAAAATGTAAACGAATTTTCGATTTTTTATCGATAATTTGAAAATGGGATGAGTTATCGAAAAAAACAAAATAAACTCGTACTGCGTAGCTAACATACGAGTATTCATGTGAAATTTCAGCTCTCTAGCTTTTGTAGTTTCCGAAATCTCTACGTTCATACAGACGGACAGACGGACGGACGGACAGACGGACAGGCGGACAGGCGGACAGGCGGACGGACAGACGGACAGAGCTAGATCAACTTATTTTTTTATGCTGATCAAGAATATATATACTTTATGGGGTCTGCGACGTCTCCTTCTGCCTGTTACATACATTTTCACAAAACCATTATACCCTGAATTCCCATTTTCAATGGGTTCAGGGTATAACAAGTAAGAACGTTGCAGTTAGGCGCAACTAACTCCGATATACTTTGTTCCCATAGGTGCATCTTATTTATTTAATAAACATTTAATTAACGAAATATTTCGGCAATTAGAAAACGTATATGGCAAGCAACAAACGTTTTTCCTATACATACATACAGATTTACACATGTACACACTATACGAGTATACACACAATTTTCTATGTATGCACCCCGCAGAAAACTTTTTTTTTAAATTATTATTTTTTTATTTTTTTTTTTTATATTTGTATATTTATTATAAAATGCTTGCTGCCAATTAATAATAATTTAAGTTAAGCGCACACACACTACGAGAGTAGCGATATGTGCACTGAGTTATATTCTCGCGTAGACAAATACACTTGGATTCGATGAAATAATATATTTAATATAACTTTGTATAATTTAGGAACAATAGATGTAAACTTTGTCTCGTCCGAATATAAACTGAATAGAATCGGCTCCGTATGTTGTATTCTGCTCTCATGTTTGATAGGAGAATCCAGCCTACTACGTATCCTGGACTTCCTCCTTAACTCCTTCCCGTTCTCTAGCTTTTGTAGTTTCCGAAATCTCGACGTTCATACAGACGGACAGACGGACGGACGGACAGACGGACGGACAGACGGACAGGGCTAGATCAACTTATTTTTTTATGCTGATCAAGAATATATATACTTTATGGGGTCTGCGACGTCTCCTTCTGCCTGTTACATACATTTTCACAAAACCATTATACCCTGAATTCCCATTTTCAATGGGTTCAGGGTATAAAAAGCGTTCAAAGTTTTGTTTTTTCGACTAAATTCAAAATTTGTTTTTTTTTTCGACCAATAAAAAAACATTCAAAACAGAGAATATTCGAATATAATATATGGAAAATATACAGGAAACTCTCCAAGGAATAAACACGGCGTTAGCTCTACTAACCAACCAAGTCTCAGGAGTTAAAGAAGATTTATTGCAAATAAATAATAAAGTGATCAATATAGAGAAAGAGAATGCCAAGCGTTTTCCAGTAGCCCCACAACAAATCCCATGGGCTCGCCCACGAAATGAGTATGAGTTAAATGAAATTGCAACATTACCAGACTGCGTGAAGGAATTACGTCCTTTTGAAGGGAACGTTTCGGAATACGTTCCGTGGATAAACAGAGCTGATAATATACTTGAAGATTACTCTATCGTCAAAGAAAGGCCACTCTATCGAGCAATTATGTTGCATATTCGTGGGAAGATTGTGGGTAACGCCGATATCTCACTCTCATCGTATAACGTACCGGATGATGATTGGCCCGAAATAAAAAGAGTTTTAAATTTGCATTATGCAGATAAAAGAGATGTGCGTACCCTTGAGTATGAATTAGGCCAAATGGTTCAAGGGCAAGATGATGTGGATTCCTTCTACATGCGGATCAATAATCAATTTTCGTTAATACTTCAGTCTCTAAAATCCGGAGGGCAACCGACTGCAGTAATGTCTGCTTTGATAGAGTCATATAGAGACAAAGCCCTAGATGTATTCATAAGAGGATTAAGTGGAGACTTATCAAGGTTGCTAACAGTTCGCCAACCAAAAAGTTTGCCGGAAGCTTACGCGGTTTGTGTGAATCTAGAAAATATTTCTTTGAGAAATAATACGCAGCGGGCAATATATGCGACCCAATACCCTCCTGGAAATAGGTTTCAACCCAAGGATATTAGTAATAATTCTTATCGACAGCCTATACCTATGTAAGATGCTACATATCCTCAAGTCGATCTTCCAACGGACAATACAGGGCAAGTCTTACCAAGTCAAGAGGCAACATTAATACCAAGATATTCGACTCCAAGACTACCCATTAAAATGGAGACAAATCGTTCTGGCCAGTCTTATCGTTCGAATCCTGATAGTCGAATAGTTGCCAAAAGGAATATGAACGATACACCTAAAGTACAGCGTCTATACCAAATGGACACTGAAGTTTCACCTGAAACTGATCAACAAGAAGGTCCTGAAACCGTTTACTACATATAGACTACAGGAGCTTGGAAAAAAGTTTGTGACTTCGTCAAAAATGTTCTGCGGACGCAGACATACAGAGGGCAACGCTCATTTAGAGCACACGATGGGGCCATACCTGGAAGGTTAATAGGTCCTGATTGGAAAGTGGATCTAAGCCCTAGAAGACGAGGTTTTTTTAGTCGGTAAGCGGTCACGCAGTCCGACACACCAGTCAGAGTGATGACCTGACTGACGGTGCATAAAGCATTTTTTCCTACCTCAAAAGACAATCTTTGAACTAAGTTAATCATGACGCCGCCACAATAAATATTGGATCCAACTTGGGAATCTTGATGACTATTTTCAAGACGCTCCCTATCTGCGCAAATGCACCCTGATCTGCGGGACGCAGATTTTTCAACGGGAAGGAGTTAAGGAGGAAGTCCAGGATACGTAGTAGGCTGGATTCTCCTATCAAACATGAGAGCAGAATACAACATACGGAGCCGATTCTATTCAGTTTATATTCGGACGAGACAAAGTTTACATCTATTGTTCCTAAATTATACAAAGTTATATTAAATATATTATTTCATCGAATCCAAGTGTATTTGTCTACGCGAGAATATAACTCAGTGCACATATCGCTACTCTCGTAGTGTGTGTGCGCTTAACTTAAATTATTATTAATTGGCAGCAAGCATTTTATAATAAATATACAAATATAAAAAAAAAATAAAAAAATAATAATTTAAAAAAAAAAGTTTTCTGCGGGATGCATACATAGAAAATTGTGTGTATACTCGTATAGTGTGTACATGTGTAAATCTGTATGTATGTATAGGAAAAACGTTTGTTGCTTGCCATATACGTTTTCTAATTGCCGAAATATTTCGTTAATTAAATGTTTATTAAATAAATAAGATGCACCTATGGGAACAAAGTATATCGGAGTTAGTTGCGCCTAACTGCAACGTTCTTACTTGTTATACCCTGAACCCATTGAAAATGGGAATTCAGGGTATAATGGTTTTGTGAAAATGTATGTAACAGGCAGAAGGAGACGTCGCAGACCCCATAAAGTATATATATTCTTGATCAGCATAAAAAAATAAGTTTATCTAGCTCTGTCCGTCTGTCCGTCCGCCTGTCCGCCTGTCCGCCTATCCGTCTGTCCGTCCGTCCGTCTGTCCGTCTGTATGAACGTAGAGATTTCGGAAACTACAAAAGCTAGAGAGCTGAAATTTCACATGAATACTCGTATGTTAGCTACGCAGTACGAGTTTATTTTGTTTTTTCGATAACTCATCCCATTTCCAAATTATCGATAAAAAAATTCGTTTCCATTTTTTAGGTTTTTCGGTATAAGTTCTACATCGTTTTAGCTAGAGACTTCAACTTTAAATATTTAGATTGATATTATGGATACGCAGATTTTGCAGTTTTCAGATTTTGGATGCCACGCCCCCTTCGCCTTCATTTTGAAAAAAGAACGCATTTCAAATACTAGAGACTTGCAATTCGGCATAAAAATTGATTTAGATACTCTTATTCTACCCTGAAAATTTCATCAAGATCGTTCATCTAGAAATGGAGCTATAAGCGTCCAAAGTTCAGCCCAACCCACCCCCAAGCCACGGCAGCAACTGCGCAGTTAGCAGAGCGCGCGGCTCCAAGTGCGTAAAGAAGAAGAGTATCAGTTTTTTTTGCAGGGTTCAGGGTATCTCGTAGTCGAGCCGTCTCGACTAGAGCCTTCTTACTTGTTTTTATATGAGGTTATAGGTTTTGGATTTTTTGAAAAACTTAATTATTTTGGTAATGTCTTTTGGGGTTGGATTTGCGAGGATCGATATAGGGCATACGTTTTTGAAGATTTGGGTTTTAAGGAGAGAGGTTGCGGGACAGTCTTTGAGGATGTATGTAATATTTGGATCTGCTCTAAGGCAGTTGGGGCATAGTTGGGTGAGGTGACGGTTGATGTGGTGTTGTTGTGTAAGTTTTGTGTGTCCTAATCTTAACCTTATTAATTTTGTTTGGTCGCTGCGTGTGGCATTTTGTTGTTTTATGTTTTTTATACCCTGAGCCCATTGAAAATGGGAAATCAGGGTATAATGGTTTTGTTAAATGTATGTAACAGGCAGAAAGAGGCGTGGCAGACCCCATAAAGGATATATATTCTTGATCAGCATAAAAAAATAAGTTGATCTAGCCCTGTCCGTCTGTCTGTCCGTCCGTCCGTCCGTATGAACGTCGAGATTTCGGAAACTACAAAAGCTAGAGAGCTGAAATTTCACATGAACACTCGTATGTTAGCTACGCAGTACGAGTTTATTTTGTTTTTTTTCCGATAACTCATCCCATATCAAAATTATCGATAAAATATCGAAAATTAATCTACTCTGAAAATTGCATGAAGATCGTCCATCTAGAAATGGAGTTATAAGAGTTATTACCCCCAAGCCACGGCAGCAACTGCGCAGTTAACAGAGCGCGCGCTTATAAGTGCGTAAAGACGAAGAGTATCACTTTTTTGCAGGGTTCAGGGTATCTCGTAGTCAAGCCGTCTCGACTAGAACCTTCTTACTTGTTAGAGCTAGTCCGTTTGTGAGGAATTTGTTTATGTCTGTGGTATATTCAGTGTAGATTTTGCTGTGGTGTCGGCTAGTTCATTTCCTTCGATACCGCAGTGACTGGGTATCCAAAGAATTTTTATTTTGGTGGCAGATTTGGTGAGGAGGGTTCTAATGGTAATGGGGTATAAGTTATTGTTGTTGACGTTACGAATGGATCTAATAGATGATAGGGTGTCGGAACAGATTATATAATTTCCTGTTCTACTTTGGACTAATTGTATTGCGTCAAGGATTGCTATGGTTTCAGCTGATAGGATGGTGAAGTACGGGGGGTAGGATGCATCGTTTTAGGATTTTGTTTTCTATGGTAATAATAATAAAGGTGGCTGTGTTGTTTTGTTTTGTTTAATGTGTTTGTGGAGCTGTGAGTTTGTGCTGTGTAGTAATGTTTTGTATGTTTTGGTTGTTATATAGTCTCTTTTTTGTTCAATTGTGGGTAGGTTTGCTTTGAAGAGTAAGTTGGGGATAGGTGTTGACTGTAGTGCACCGGGTGCAGTGCGGATTGCGGCGTTGATTAATGTTTTAAGTTTATTGAGTGTTGATTTTGGGGCGTGGCCATAGATAAAAAGTGCGTAGTCTATTTTTGCTATAATTGTCGCTTTAGCTACATTTATAAGGGTGTGTGTCTTGCAATTGAGTTTAGGGCTTGCTAGGCATTTAATTACATTGAGTTTTTTGTTTAGGGCTGGTAGGATTTGTTTTATATGTGAGTCCCACTTGTATTTATTATTTATTGTTAGTCCTAGGATTTTTAGATTGTGGACTGAGGGGATGGGGGTGTTGTTGCAGGAAATGGTACAGGTGCAATTGTGCTTACGGCAGATATGGCGGTGTTGGCATTTGGCGATGGAGAGTGATGCTCCAGAATGTGAGCACCACTCGTGGATCTGTATGAAATAGACTGTGTAATTTGTATTTTTGATACCCGAAAATTCGTTTAAATTTTTTAGGTTTTTTGAGCATAACTTCTACAGTGTTTCAGCTAGAGTCTTCAAAAATGTTTATTTAGATAGATATTATGAATACACAGAGTTTGTAATTTTTAGATTTTGGATGAAATTTAGCATATAGATAGATTAAAATACCTCTAAACTACTTTGAAAATTTCATGAAGATCGTCCATCTAGAAATTAAGTTAAAAGCGTCCAAAGTTCAGCCCAACCCACCCCTCAGACAAGGCAGCAACTGCGCAGTTAGCAGAGCGCGCACTTATACGTGCGTAAAGAAGAAGAGAATCACTTTTTTTTTGCAGGATTCAGGGTATCTCGTAGTCGAGCCGTCTCGACTAGAGCCTTTTTACTTGTTATACCCTGAGCCTATTGAAAATGGGAAATCAGGGTATAATGGTTTTGTTAAATGTATGTAACAGGCAGAAGGTGGCGTGGCAGACCCCATAAAGTATATATATTCTTGATCAGGGTGACGAGAAAAGTTGATATAGCCATGTCCGTCTGTTCGTCCGTATGAAAGTCGAGATTTAAAAAAACCATTATACCCTGATTTCCCATTTTCAATGGGTTCAGAGTATAAAAAGCTATGGCAGATATATCTACGCTGATTGGGGGCGGGTCAAATCGGGAAGACGTATCTTCTACAACTTTAAAGCTAGAACGCTGAAATTTGGCATGTGAGTTAATGTTGTAATTTTATGAAGATCGATCAAAAAGTTATATATATATATATATATATCTACGCCCATTGAGGGCGTGGCAAATCGGCACTGAATATATTGTTGGGCCCAGCAATCAGCCCTTTATAAGAACAAAGAGCGAAAGTTCGCCAAACCTATTAGCATCTAAGAGAATTTTGTAAAGAGATTGCGCTCTCCTTTTTTAACGTTCATTCGTTCTCCCACGCAGCGGTCAGTCTGAGCAACCGGCTCGCGTAGATCGAATGTGTGCATATTTACTGTCGCTTGTTAACAAGAAACTTTTTCTTTAACATACATATTTACATACATATCCATACTCGCATCTAATAAACAATTAAGACTCGCTAATCAAATTGTGTTTTTCATCCAAATCTATATGAAAAATCTCGATAGCTCAACATATATAGTGATTTTTCAAATTGTGCTATATTTTGTTGACAACTCAAGACAAATAAGCTTTGGTAAATATATCTATATATATGGCAAACCGCAAAAGCTTATATCTCCTACAGTTTTAGACCTAGAAGCTTCATAATTGATGGTTCAGTTACTAATGTCCTCCTCTATCGAAGACCCAAACATAATTTTTCAGCCTCTTTGGGAGCGTGGCATATCGAACAAGTAAGTACGTTGTAGTTAGGCGAAACTAACTGCGAAATACTCTGTTCCCGTAGGTGCATCTTATTTATTTAATACACATTTAATTAACGAAATATTTCGGCAATTAGAAAACGTACATGGCAAGCAATAAACGTTTTTCCTACACATACATACAGATTTTCACATGTACACACTATACGAGTATACACACAATTTTCTATGTATGCATACAAAAGTTTGGATGCCAGAATATTCTAAGAATTGTGCCTGAATTGGGAATTTTTCGATCGTCACTTTAGTTTTGTCACAAGGCGCTCTAGCGATGCCTTATTTGGTTTTAGTTAACAAGCCCCAGGTCAGGGCAGTGGCGCTTGTGGTAAGCGCTATGCAAGCTATACTTAGGTGCGTGGGTTCGAATCCCGCAGAAAACTTTTTTTCAAAAATTATTTATTTTTTATTTTTTTTTTATATTTGTTATATAATGCTTGCTGCCAATTGATAATAATTTATAAACATACGCATATGAATTGTGCATTTAAGCAAAAACTAAAACAACTTTTCCGATTTGCCACGCTGCTTGCGTGGCAAGCAGTTTTTCTATGCATGCATATATGTATGTATGTGTACACAGATGTTTGTACGTGTATACACATCCAAGTGTGTATACATATTGCAAGAATGGCGATTGTATTGTTTTGTTTAGTCACAAGCTGCTGATCAGCTGATCAGCTGATCAGCTGTGAATTTATTTAGGTTTAGCTAACGATTACATGTTCTTTTCAGAAGACCTAGGTTCGAATCCCGCTGGAAACTTTTTATTTATTAATCGAAAACTTATAAATTTTATTTTTTAAATTCATTAATATTATTATATTTATGTTAAAATGCTTTCTGCCACCTTAGCAATTGCTACTAAGCTATTATATGCATGAGTTATGCAGTTGGCCACAACAAACTTCTTGCCGATTTGCCACGCCCCCAGTGGGCGTAGACGCACAATTTTTGCCAGTTCTTAGAAAGGGCCGACACTAACATGACTGGTTGCTTACATTCCAAAAATGCAAAAATTACAGGGTATTATGCCACGCCCCCACAGAGGCTGGTCATCGATAGAGGAGGATATTAGTAACTGAACCATCCAAATTTCAAGCTTCTAGCTCTAAAACTGTAGGAGATATAAACTTTTGCTGTTTGTCACGCCCCCTGTGGGCGTAAATATATCTATCATAGCTTATTAGTCTTGGGTTGTCAACCTGAGTATACATGCAAAATTTCAAGTCTCTAGTGTCAATAGTGTTCAAAATATAGCACAATTTGAAAAACCACTACATATTCAGGTCCGATTTGCCACGCCGCCAATGGGCGTAGACATATAACTTTTTGATCGATCTTCTTAGAATCATAATAATTTCATAATTTCAGCGTTCTAGCTTTAACGGTGTAGAAGATACGTATTTCCCGATTTGCCACGCCCCCAATGGGCGTAGATATATCCGCCATAGCTTTTTGAACTTGGGTTGTCACCCCGAGTATACATTCCAAATTGCAGCTCTCTAGCTCATCATCTAGTATGATAACTTAACTATGGGCGGAAGAGTTTTCCGATTTGCCACGCCCCTAGTGGGCGGATCGGGAAAATTTTTACACTTTACAATTCGGGAACATATATGAGTATATGTTTAAAATTTCAAGTCTCTAGCTCTAATAGCCCCGAAAAATATTGCGTTCATACGGACAGACGGACGAACGGACGGACAGACGGACGGACAGCAAGACGGACATTGCACAAACCCAATATACTCTTTTTCCCTTTTTAAGGGAACAGAGTATAAAAATACACTGTAATTTTCACATTTTTTTAGTGTAAGCAACCCTTTGCAATTACATGTACATGCTTGTTAGACTCGGCTTTTTCTAAGAATTGACCAAAAATTATGTCTTTAAATAAAAGTAATAAGTAAATAGAGACATTTAGATGATATTAATATATTGTGAAAGTTTCATGAAGAGCGTCCATCTAGAAATGGATGCTTAGCTAACGATTACATATTAGCTAACTTAGCTAACGATTACATATTCTTTTTTTTCGAATCCCGCTGGAAACTTTTTGTTTATTAATCCAAACTTATTAATTTTATTTTTTTTTATTTTTTTTTTATTTTTACAAAGTTAGCTATAATACACAAGAATATTAAAGCTAAGTATATAATAAGAGCGCTAGCGACCAGGCCTTCGGCTCTATGTAGGATTATATCTTATTTGTTAAATTACAATCTTGTAAATATCTGTATATTTTATTTGTATTTATTGTTGTGACGTAGGGTAAGATGGAAGAGGGTAGTGTATTTGGAAAGTGGGCTTTTCTAATGCTAACTAATTTTTTGCAGGTGTCTAGCAGGTTTGTGGTGGAGAGCTCTAGACCACATAAGTGGCAGTTCGGTTTTGGGTCTCCTGACAATACATGGCTGTGGGTGCCACTGCTGTGTCCTATCCGGAGGCGGGTGAAAATAGTGACTTTCTCCAAGTTTGGGTTGCAGTTCCTGTATCTGTGATGAAAGTTAGCCCAGATTTGGATTTTTTGCGAGTGGAGCAGTTTGAGAATAACTTTTCGCAGATCTTTTCCCGCTGAGGGGAGTATCATGATTGTGGGATACTTTGACATTGGTTTTGCTGCATTGTCAGCCAACTCATTGCCCCTAATGCCCCTGTGGCTGGGAACCCAAAATATGTTAAGTTTTAGAGGGGTTTTTATTAAACTCTCCCGTATCTGCACGATTGTTGGGCTTGTGTTAGATATATTTTTGACAGATTCTACAGTCGATAGGCTATCGGTACATATAGTAAACTTTCAAGTTCTGCCTTGTGCGTAAACGATGGCTTTCAGAATGGCTTCTGCTTCGGCTGAAAATACAGAGTAGTATTCTGGTAGTGATCCTGCGGATAGAATTTTACCATTGATGTCAACGCATGCGAATGCAGTGAGTTCAGCTGATTTTGTTGCGTCAGTGAATATCCACGTTCGATTATCATAACATTTCTTGGCTGTTTCATTATAAAATAGTTGGCGGAAAGTTTCCCCGTTTGTGTGATTTTTTGGAAATTCCGCAGTTAATAGAGGATTGTCTAAGAAGCCATGAAGGGGCGCTGGAGATTTTCGGTGTTGTTGGAGTTGCGGTATTCCATTCTTTGGAGAGAGCGGCGCATCGGCGTATTGTGGAGAGGTATCGGTAAGTTCTCCGTTGTTTTATAGCCTTCCGTACCACAGTTTGAAGGAGCTGGTTGGGTGAGCAGAGCATTTTCGGGATAAGCAGGGCTGTTGTTTCTGCGACTCTGTCCTCTATTGTGGACAAACCCGCTTCTGCTAGGACGCATTTTATTGGAGATGTTGGAAAGGCGTTGATAATGCGACGAACCGCTGTGTGGTAGGCTGGTTTAAACAGGCGGACATGTGACTTTGCGCACCAGCCGAATATTGGCAACGCGTAATCTATTTTTGCCAGTATAAGAGCCCAGGCGACATTTATAAGACTATTTGTATTTATTAAGGAATGTTTGGAGCTCAGATATTTTATAATGTTTAGTTTTTTTTTCAAGGTTACCTCTGAGATATAGACAGTGATTTTTAAATGTCATTCTCTTGTCGAAATATAGGCCTAATATCTTAAGAGCCTGGACGCATTCTATAGTAAAGTTATTAAAGCTTAAACTAGGGTATGTACATCTTTTTTTTTTTACAAATGTTTAAAATTTTACATTTAATGGGAGATAGGGTTGCACCAGAGCCCAGACCCCAGTTGTATATTTCCTTAAGTATATATTTTAAAATATTGTTAAGTTTAATTAAGTCCTTGATTTTACTAAAGATTATGACATCATCTGCGTACATGATTGATTGAATTTTTTTATGATTAGATACAATTTTGTTGATTTCTTCAAATGCTATAATGAATAGAATAACGGATAATGGCGATCCTTGGGGAATTCCAGTATATAAATTGTGATAGTTTGAAAGTACGTTGTTGATCCTGACTCGAAATGAGCGACGGGACATAAAAGCCTTCACTATATTGAAGACTTTTGTACCCACCCCCCATTGTTCGAGTTGCTGAAGAACAGTATGGGCCCCCACGCGATCAAATGCCTTTTCGAAATTGGTCGCCAAAAGCGTGACATGATTTCTTAAGGAAAGGGCGTCTGACACGAAGTGCTGGAAGTGCAGCAGAGAGTCCATCGTACTGTGTTTAGGTTTGAAGCCTACTTGGTTCGAGCTGATCAGTTTATTTTTGGTAGCGTACCATAAGAGTCTACGGGCGATCATTTTTTCGAATGTTTTGGCGATACATGGAAGTAATGAGATGGGTCGGTAGCTAGCAACTTCTTCAGATGGTTTGTTTGGTTTTGGGATAGGTACAATGATGGCCGATTTCCACACGTGGGGGTACTGGCCAACAGAAAATATATTGTTGTATAGGTTTAAAAGCTCTGCTTTGCCTGTGGCGGGCAGTTGTTTAAGCATCGGATACGAGATTCTGTCGTGACCTGGTGTTTTGCCTTTAGCCTTTGTTAGGGCAGTTTCTAGTTCTAATTCTGTGAAATCGTATTCGAGTTGTTTAGCAGATAGACTAAGTCTACCAGGAGCATGAACATACTCAAGGGATGCTGCCTTTTGTTGCCTGTATTGAATGTTGAAGTTGCAGTTCGATATTTCTAAGGGTGCCGTTATTAATGTATTATTAGCTCTGATACACTTAAGCTGGGGAGGGGGGCTCCCACCAGGGATTTAATGTCGCGCCAGATTTTTTTGGAGGAGGATTGAGGAGAAATATTGGATGTGAAGGCACGGAGGCTCTCACGTTTGGCTACTTTAACTGCACGCTTAAAGAACGCATTTGCTCTTTTGTAAGCTATGAGGTTAGCATCTGTCATTTTGCATTTATAGGTTTGCCATAATTTTTGCTTTTTATCCCGAAAATCTCCCAGATTTTTATTCCACCAAATTATCTTTCAAATTCAAATCAATTTTGAATTTTGGGGAGAATTTAGATTTTTCAAAATGAAACTGATTTAGTATTTCAGTTATGACTGGGAAATGATCGCTGCTGTATAAGTCCCAATTGCAGTGTGGATGCAGATTAGAGGAGATAAACGTGAGGTCTATGTGTGTGTAAGTTTTATGTGTGGAAAAATGTGTTGAACTGCCATTATTCAAAAGAGATAGGTTAGTTTTTGAGACGGCTTCGATAATATTTTTTCCTCTGGAGGTGGTGCGTGGAGAGCCCCAAGCAAAACCCCAGGCATTGAAATCTCCAGTAAACAATAGAGGAGCGGAGAAGCTGTTTATTATTGAAAGAATTTCGTTCCCAGAAAAATGTTGATCAGGGGGGATATAGCTGTTAAGAATAGTAAATTTTTCGTTAAGTTTTAATTGAATGGCCAAGTGAAGTATACTTGAGCTGGTCAGAGAAGGGAGCAGAGAGTGCGGTAGGTGCCTTTTAACAAGAATTCCTATTCCTTGTTTGGCATTAAGCTTGTGTGGTAGGTTAGAGAAGTAACCTATGTATTGTTTGTTGCAGATTATGTTTTTTGAGTTAAAAGGTAATTTAGTTTCTTGAAGACATATTATATCTGGATTTATTTTATTTATTAGAATCGTTAATTCATCAAAATTATTTATGTATCCTTTTAGGTTCCATTGAACAACTTTAATGGTCATAGATAAATGAAGTAATAATTGATAAATGTATGTCTTCAGGGAACATAGTATTTTTTTTTATTTTTTATTTATTTATTATTATTATTATTGTATCAGTCGGACATTGACTCAGTTGGGTCAAGATCGATGGTGTTATTTGGTGTTGAATCAGATAATGACTCAATTGAGCCACAATCGATGGTGTTGTTTTGTGTTAAGTGTGAGTGAGTAGGTGATTTTGGTTTTGTTCGGTTATTGAGTGTTTTTTCTAAGAATTGTGATAGGGAAGGGGACAGTTGGGATGAAGAGGGAAGTGATGAGGAGAGAGTAGAAGGAGATTGTGCGTTATTTTGTGAAAGCGAGTCGGGCGACGAGAGGTGATCGTCAGAGCCACCAATATTGCTCTAATCAGTGTAACGGTTTATGTTGTGCTTTGCTTTTTGTGCTGTGCTATTTTCGTTTTCTATGTTTGCTGTGACTGCGGCGTAGCTGTCGGGCTTGGATTGTTTAGGCAAGGCAGCTTTGTAATAAAGCTTTGCCTCTCTCATTGTACACTTCTTCGTGGTTTTTATTTTCAGTATTTTTTTTTTGCTGTATGAATGCACTACATTTTTTGTCTGATGCAGCATGGTTCTGTGAGCAATTCACGCACTTTGGAGAGCAGGTACCAGAGTGCGGGGTGAGTCCACAGGTACTACACGTTGGTTCGTTCTTGCAGTATTTTTGCAGTATTTTATGGCCGAGTTTTTGGCAAGATTTGCACCGCATGGGATTCGGAACAAATTCGGATATCTTTACAGTGTGCCAGCATATGTCGATTTTCGATGGAAGGTTGTAGAGATCATAACACCCGACGGTTTTGCTACACCCTCAACTTGCTTGGTGAACTTGTAGATTGATAACTTTTTGGGAGGCGAGCTCTTCAAGAATTTCGTTTTCGGGCACGTTAATAAGGTAGGGTGCATAAATAGTCCCTTTAACCGAATTAAGTGATTGGTGGAGTTGGCATTCTATTTTGCCTGGGAGTTCTTTTGCGTTGATGAATTTGTTGGCGTCGTCAATTGATGGAACCAGCATTAGTAGATTTCCGTCTGATGTGCTTAAGCTCCTTGTGTACAGCGAAGCAAGAATATTCTGAGATTGTTTTATCACTGTCTTTGGCGGAGATTACTATATATTTTGGGTTAGCAATGTTGTTAGATGGCAGTTCGGTAAAGTCATTTAAAGTTTTTGAAGGTGGTTTACGTTTTTTTGTTGGGGGACTGTCGGCCAGAGTGCTGAACCGATTATGTCCCAGGTTTGGGGGCCCCGGGCCACCCATGGTTTTTTTTTTTTTTTGCGATCAAGCGCTTGAAACTAATATTTTGTACCAGTAACGGTTGATAGAAAGAGTGTGAGGAGAGAAGAGAACTGATAACAACACGATTGGTTAGCAACTGACGTCTGCTCGCGATGAGTGTTAGTCGGCGACTGAATTTTATTTTTAAATTCATTAATACTTTTATATTTATGTTAAAATGCTTTCTGTCATCTGACCATAACAAATTTCATTGCCGATTTGGCAAACCCCAGTGGGCGTAGACGCATAATTTTTGGCCAGTTCTAAAAAAGAGCCGAGGCTAACATAACTGCAAAATATATTCAGGTACGATTTTCCACGCCCCCAACAGGCGTAAACATATTCCTTTTCGACCCATCTTCATAGCATCATAACATTAACTCACATGCCATTTCAGCGTTCTAGCTTTAAAGCTGTAGAAGATACGATTTTCCCGATTTGCCACGCCCCTAATGGGCGTAGATATATCCGCCATAGCTTTTTGAACTTGGGTTGTCACCCCGAGTATACATTCCAAATTGCAACTCTCTAACTCATCATTTAGTATGATAACTTGACTATGGGCGGAAGAGTTTTCCGATTTGCCATGCATCTAGTGGGCGGATCGGGAAAATTATTACACTTTATAAAATTAGGGAGTATATATGAGTATATGTTCCAAATTTCAAGCCTCTAGGTCTAATAGCGCCGAAAAATATTACGTTCATACGGACAGACGGACATTGCATAAACCCATTATACTTTATTTCCCTTTGGGAACAGAGTATAAAGAATTAACTCTCTAGCTCTTTATCTTCAGAAATCGACGCGTTCAATCATACATACGGACCCATTTTCAATGGGCTCAGGGTATAAAAATATATAAATTCGAAGTGTCTAGCTTAAACGGTGTAGAAGTTATGCTTAAAAAACGTAGGTTATGTACAAACAAGTAAGAAGGCTCTAGTCGAGACGGCTCGACTACGAGATACCCTGAACCCTGCAAAAAAAGTGATACTCTTCTTCTTTACGCACTTATAAGCGCGCGCTCTGCTAACTGTGCAGTTGCTGCCGTGGCTTGGGGGTGGGTTGGGCTGAACTTTGGACGCTTATAACGTCATTTCTAGATGAACGATCCTTACGAAATTTTCAGAGCAGATTAAAAGCATCCAAGTGTATCTATTTGCCAAATTGCAAGTCTCTAGTATTTGATTTGGTGCGAAGGGCGCGTGGCATCAAAAATCTGAAAGTTACAAAATCTGCGTATCCATAATATCTCTCTAAATATATAAATTTGAAGTCTCTAGCTAATACGCTGTAGAAGTTATGCCCAAAAATCCTAAAATATGTAAACGAATTTTCGACTTTTTATCGATCGCAAAAAAAAAAAAAACAAAACAAAATAAACTCGTACTGCGTAACTAACATACGAGTGTTTATGTGAAATTTCAGCTCTCTAGCTTTAGTAGTTTCCGAAATCTCGACGTTCGACGGACGGCGGATGGACAGACGGACAGGGCTATATCAACTTATTTTTTTGCGCTGATCAAGAATATATACTTTATGCAGTCTGCGACGCGTCGCGACGTCTCCTCCTACCTGTTATGTAAAAAATGCAAAACAATAACACCTGTTGTTTTTAATTAAATGCAAGTTTTGACAACTAGTTTTAACAAGCACTTTGACAGCCAGTTGTTGGTACAAATGGCGATTGATTGCGAACTGCAAAGTGCTTCCTCATGCATCACATAATTATAATACACATAAATAAAATGTATGATGCGATGTGGAGAGGAGGGAGAGGGGAGAACAGAAAAAAAGTGGATAAATGCAGCATTTTGTCATTTGAATTCAATTTGCATTTAAGTAGCAAGTAATAACAATAACAACAGCAACAACCGCATTTGCTGACTGACTGGCTAACACTCAGTCAGAGCAAAACATAGCGCAGAATAATGTTATAAGAACTGCTGCTGCTGCTGCTGCTTCTGTTGCTAATGTCGTCTGTCACGTCTGTCGCCCAATATGCGCACTAGTATTTGGCTGGCAGTGCAGCTGCCAAGTGAAGCAACAAAAAGTGTTGCCTACTTTTTGGTGCTGCAGCTCAAGTGTTGTGATAGCGCGCCTGTATACATGTATGTGTGTGTAAGTTTATTGCTGTTGTGTTGTCGTCGCTGTTGTTGCTGCTGCTGCTGCTGCTGCTGATGACAATATGTAATGACAAACGGAGATTTTTACTGGCTTTTTATGACTTATTCACACGCTCGCTCACGCACACACCCCCAACACCCAACCAGGCCTCGCAATCACACTCACACACACACACATACAGACAGACTGACAGACAGGCAGGCAGGCAGGCTGGCAGTCAGACTGGCAGGCAGACGGGCAGAAGGACATGCTAAAGACATGTCGTCAACTCGACTTCAAATTGTGACGGGCAAGGCTAACAGCAGCTGGCAGGCAAAGCTTAACACGCAGTCACAGCATCGCTCTTCTAGCCTCAAATTGTGTCTGCCTAGCCCTTGACGGGGCTCTTCACAACGCACACACGCCACCCCACACCCCACAACTCCTCTCTTTCTCTCTTTCAGTTCACTAGTCTCTCAGTCTGTCTTTCGCCATGGTGCTGTCGTTCTTATGCTGCCACACACGCTCGCTGTGTCACTCACACTTCTCAAGGCAAAGCAAGGCTGCCGGTCAAGTTGTGCTGAAATGTTCTTCATGTTGTTCAGCTTACAGCCAAGACGGAACACCTAAATGTGTGTGCGTGCGTGAGTTTGTATTAAGTGCATGTCTCACAAAAATGGCAATGTTTAATTAAAAGCGACAGCAACGCATGAAAGCAGCGTTTGCATTTGCTGCTACATAGCAGCAATTTCAATCAAAATATTGCTCTGCTCTCGCTATTGCTCTGATTTTGAAAGGCTACGTAGCAAAGCAGAGAGCACAAAAACAAAACGAATGCTGTTTTGCTCTGCTCCATTGCATAGAACAGCGGAGCAAAGAGCAATAGCAAGAGCAAAAAATTTGCGTTCCGCTATTTGGAGTTGTAGCAATAGCACAAGCATTGAAAGCGAAATGAGAGCAGAGCAAATGAAAAAAAAATTGTGCTACTGCTACGGAGCATTTGCATTGCTTTTTCTCTTTTCCTCTTCTGTTGCTCTCGTAGTTGCTCCCATAGCAGCTCTGTACGAAATAAAATTTGTATTGGCCGACAATCGGAATAGATTAAACCACGACACTTTGGAAAATATTTTACTTGTCAAACTAAACTCATCTCATTTAGACGGTGCCATCGACAACTTCCCTTCATTTGAAGACGAAGAAAACAATTGGAAGTTTTTCAAGGGACCATATATACAGTGGTTCACAGTGGTTCATTTCAAATACTAGAGACATGAAGTTTGGCTTAGCATATAGATATGAATATCATAATCATAATCTGAAGATATCAATACGATTGTCCATCTAGTAACAGAATTATTAATCATCAAATTTTTCTCATCAAAACCCATGCGACGCAGCAGCAAAGCAGCGAGACAGCAAGACGCTTGCAATGCTGACACACATGCATACACACATACATGCCTACAAGCGTAGATCAGCATCTATGTGTGCGCGTGGTGTTCCATGTATAGTTTCTTATGCGTGCAGAAACGAATCGAATAATTCTTGGAATATTATTCGTTCGAAGAAGGGCTCAGGGGATTTCGTAGTCGAGCAGTCTCGACTAAGCTTTCTTACTTGTTTTCTTTTGTAGTTTCCGAAAGCCCGACGTTCATGCGGACGGACGGACGGGCAGACGGACAGACGGACGGAAGGGCGGAAAGACGGACCGGGCTAATCAACCTATTTTTTGTGCTGATCAAGAATATATATACTTTGTGGGGTCTGCGACGAAATTTCACATGAACACTCGTACGTTAGCTACGCAGTACGAGTTTATTTTGTTTTTATACCCTGAGCCCATTGAAAATGGGAAATCAGGGTATAATGGTTTTGTTAAAAGTATGTAACAGGCAGAAGGAGGCGTGGCAGACCCCATAAAGTATATATATTCTTGATCAGGGTGACGAGAAAAGTTGATATAGCCATGTCCGTCTGTCTGTCCGTCCGTCCGTCCGTCCGTCCGTCCGTCCGTCTGTCCGTCTGTCCGTATGTTTGAACGCGTCGATTTCCGAAGATACAAAAGCTAGAGAGTTCATTCTTTTTGTGTTAGGTCCGTATATTGCGCGCGCAGTACGAGTTTGTTTCAGAAATTCGATAACTTGTATATTTGCAAGGTTATCGATAACTGAAATTATCGGGAACCAGTTATAAAATTCTAGCTAATTCATCTTTAGAGTTAGAGTTTCCAAGTCTTCTGCATATATATAGATACCAATTAATACAATTTCGGTTTTTGTCAGATTTTGGATTCCGATCCCCAATTCGCCCCCCACACCCACAAATGTGTAAAAAATGCATTTCAAATACTAGAGACATACAGTTTGGTTTGGCATAAAGATATGAATATCATAATCTTAATCTGAACATATTAATACGATTGTCCATCTAGAAACAGAATTATTAGTCTCTAAAGTTTTCTCATCAAAACCCATGTGGCGCAGCAAGCAAGGCAACGACACAGCAAGACGCATTGCGGGCACACATACATACATATGTACATATGTGTGGCTGTACATACATATGTATGTACATATGTATGTACATATTTGGGCATGTAAAGCTAATTGTAAAAGAGTTATGATTTCTAGAAAAAACCTAAAATGTTAAAAAGAATATGTAGATCATATGCTGAAACTCTCATTACATTCCAATATATATTTTAAAAATTTTAAAACAATTAAAATAACAATGGAAATCAATTTTCGTATGCGTGTGCACATATACACACAAAAAATCTTGGGCCGTTTTCTATGTTGCTATGCGTGCAAATTCT
Organism: Drosophila borborema; assembly: GCA_030914335.1. Lineage (NCBI taxonomy): Eukaryota > Metazoa > Arthropoda > Insecta > Diptera > Drosophilidae > Drosophila > Drosophila borborema. The sequence goes on from JAUESP010000030.1 coordinate 55,395, forward strand.
AAGAATCACAATTGTTTTTGAATTGCGTTAGAATTGTCTTTGAATTGTATTTGTATTTTCAGCCACTGCTTTAGTTTTTTTCGTATATGGCGAATTTGATTCGTTTTCGCTACTCTGCCGTTCAAGTGAGCCGTAGTGTAGATGGTTAGGCAGAAGTAACAAATATTGGGGTGTCGCAGGTTCTAGTCTCGCCTGAGCCCTTCATAATTTCTTATTTTTAATTTTTTTTTTATTATTTTTTTCTTTATTATTATTATTTATTCTTTTGTATTTGATACCTTTGAAAGTCAGTTGGTAGTTTAACTAATTGTGAATAAGTGCGTTTTTTTTGAAATTTCAAATATTTAATAGCATCATTTCTGAAAGTGTTTTTGTTTCAATTATATTTTATTCCGTTAAGTCAACAGAAAATAATGAAAAAAGTCTGCCCAAATAACAAAAGCACGTGACATCTGTGTAAGAGTTTTCCTATATGTATGCACACATATACATTCAAAACTAGTGTAGCATGGTCTAAGAATTTAAACTTGATAGATGGCGCTTTAGCAGTGAACTTATTTATTATGGCTATTACAGCTTTGAGTGGCATTGATATATTTATTTTACAATTATGAAGTGTCTGTGTTAATTAAGGTGATGCCTCTTAATCGAGGAACGTTTATTTGTTGGGTCTATTTTTAATGATATTTAATAATATAACATTTTTCGAATTTCAACTAATATAAGCGCCATCTATTATTATTTTTTTTTTTGGCAATGCATACACACATATGTATATACATTTTGAACGTTACACGCATACATTCTTATGTATACTTTCTGATTTATCCATATGGGTAATTCTCCAGAAAAGTCAACTTTTTGTCACGTTCGACACTGGTTTTTTGTAATTATCTTGAAAACGGATTAATTTTAGTACTAATCAAGAGCAATATATTTAACTATTTTCAAAATAAAGAAGTTTTTTGCCATTTTCAGCACTAAAATTGATGAATTTTCAAGATAATTACAAAAAAGCAAACCACAGTACAGATTATTATTTTATTTTATTAAAATTGGGTTCAGGGTATTATCTAGTCGAGCACTCTCGACTAGAGCTTTCTTACTTGTTTCATTTCCAAATTATCGATAAAAAATCGAAAATTCGTTTACATTTTTATGGTTTTTTGGACTTTATTTCTACACTGTTTTAGCTAGAGACTACAAATTAATATATTTAGATAGGTATTATGGATACACAGATTTTGTAATTTTTAGATTTTGGATGCCGCGCCTCCTTCGCCTCCAATTTGAAAAAAAAAACTCATTTCAAATACTAAAGACTTGCAATTTGGCACATAGATACATTTGGATACTCTTAATCTACTCTGAAAATTTCATGAAGATCGTGTATCTAGAAATGGAGTTATAAGCGTCTAAATTTCAACCCAACCCACCCCCAAGCCCCGGCAGCAACTGCGCAGTTAGCAGAGCATGCGCTTATAAGTGCGTAAAGAAGAAGAATTCAGGGTATAATGGTCTTAAGAAAATGTATGTAAGAATTTCTTATACTAGAACCGTTATTTGGCAAATAGACACATTTGAATGCTATTAACATATTTTGTTTCGTGAGGATCGTCCATCTAGAAAAGAAGTCATAAGCGTCCAAAGTATAGCCCAACCCACCCCCAAGCTACGGCAACTGCTGAGCGGTCTGCAGACCACGCGCTCATACGTTCGTAAAGAAGAAGAGTATACGTTTTTTGCACGGTTCAGCGTATCTCACAGTCGAGCCGTCTCGACTAGAGCCTTCTTACATGTTTTTTTTATACTCTGTTCCCAAAGGGAAAAAGAGTATATTGGGTTATTGCAATGTTCGTCTAGTTGTCCGCCCGTCTGTCTGTCTGTCCGTCCGTCTGTCCGTATAAATGCAATATTTTTCGGCGCTATTAGAGCTAGAGAGTTGAAATTTGGAACACATACTCATGATTGCTCTCGAATTATAAAGTCTAAAAATTTTCCCAATCCGCCCACTAGGGGCGTGGCAAATCGGAAAATTCTTGCGCCCATATGAAAGTAATCATACTAGTTGATGAGAGTTGCAACTTGGAATGTATACTCGCGGTGACTACCCAAGTTCAAAAAGCTATGGCGGATATATATACGCCCATTGGGGGCGTGGCGAATCGGGAAAAACGTATCTTCTATACTTCTAAGAAACATTTGTTTAGTACGTAAGGGTCTAGCATTTGAATTTGCTAGATTAGCGCGCGCAGTGTCGAGGATCGGCAATGCAGCCCTGGCGTGGTGGAAAGCTCCACGGCAGGGACGCATTGCCGATAAATTGAAGAGCGGCACCTCGAAGGCCTGGCTCAAGAGTAGAGCCAGGCAGTCACTGGAAGCGCGCCGTAATGCGACCTTCCCTTTTCCATAACAGTTATCACTAATTCGGCAGTTCGGGAACGAGGCCATTGCCCGTTCACCAGGCGGACAAACCCCTGGTCGTAAAAGACGCTGTGCCTCGAGAGAACGCCGACGATAACGCCTGGCTGTTCCTCGGCCGGCGACTCTACCTCAGTAACATCCCAGTAACAGTGTTTGAGCAGTTCTGGAGCGTGGCCATCGCCCGCCCGCCAGGTGGACAAACCCCTGGCTGTAAAAGGCGCTGTGCCTAGAGAGAGCACCGCTGGCAACGCCTAGCTGTTCCTCGGCCAGCGCCTCTGCTCTCGTAGCGTGCGTTATTCGCAACTCTCCCCTTCCTCTTAACCTATGTCCTCAATTAATATCAAATATTTTGTAAAGTGACCCCTGGGCAGACTGAGTCTGCACCTCGGCGAAATTCGTTACCTTACAAATGGCGCCCGAGCAGGGACCTAGGGCATTAGAGGAGTGTGGCAGATTAGCGGCGTAAAAACCCGCGAAGCTGTCCAAATAGTGTTGCGTATCTAGCGCTGAGTTGTGTAGTTAGCGTAGAGTTTTCTTTGGAAAAAAAAGGAGCATATTTTTTTTTTATTATGCATGGATATACATACGCGATTGTGTATGTATAAAAAGGAAGGAAAAAAAAAATGTATATCTATATATCAAGAAGTGAACGTGACTGTCGCGTCGATCATACCCGCGCATACCCTATAGTCGCCACGTGGCCGGCCGTTACGCGCGAGAAACGAAAGAACAAAAAGGAAAGTAACGGGACTCGTGACAGCGCCTAGCAACGGCCGAAACTGCGCCGCGATCGAAAGTAAACGCGATTGGAAGCGCAACCTGTAAAAAGAGCAAATAAAAGTGGAAAGTGGACAAAATGCAGAGAGAGGAGGAACGTACATAAGAATGAAATAATGGGTGAAACGAGAATGAACAGAAGAGTGGAGTAATGAGCGAAAGGAGAAATAAGTTAATAGTGGGCCAAAGACTGAGCAGAGAAAAACAAGTGGATACGCATATTTAAAAAAAAAAAAAAAAAAATGTGGAGAAGTGGAGAAGTGGCATCGCACGATTACGTTTTTTTTTTATTTATTTTTTTTATTTTTTATTTTTTTTTGTGTTAAATCGGTTACAATACATTCGAAGTGACGATCGTATATACCCCATGGCACGGTTCACAATGGTGGAGGGTATAGTGTAACGGCCCAGGGGCCATAAAATCGGAGCGCACAGTGGGACTGATGCCATGGAAAAGTGGAAGCATACAGTGGGCCAAAGGCCATGAAAAGGTGGACACGAATAGGGGGCCAGAGGCCATAACGAAGTAAATCGCGTGGTGGAATAAACTAAAATAAAATGACATAAATCAAATAAAATAGAAAAGAACAGAATAATAGTGGAGAGAAGCACAATCATTAATTAGGCAAGAGAGCCCGAATGGATGAAGAGTGTTGTTTTTTTTTGTATTTTTGAGTGACAGTTGAAGATCAGAGTGTTGGCCGAATATACCTTACGCTATCGTCGGCAGTGTAAAGGGTATGCTGACTAACGGAACAAGGCCATAAAGTTCGACGCGCACAGTGGGCCAGAGGCCGAGAAAAGTGGACACGTGCACAGTGGGCCAGAGGCCAAGAGAAGTGGACACGCGCACAGTGGGCCAGAGGCCAAGAAAAGTGGACACGCGCACAGTGGGCCAAAGGCCGAGAAAAGTGGAGTAAATAAAATTTAATAAACTCAAATGAAATTGATTAAAACTAAATAAAATAAAATTTAATAAGATCAAATAAAAGTAAATAAGGTTTAATAAAAGCAAATAAAAACGTCAAATTAAATTGAATGAAATAGAACTGGATAAAAGTAAATAAAATTAAAGAAAAATTAAATAATTTTTATTTTATTAATAATAAAATTTAGGAAAAAATTGAATATAAATGAATAAAGTTAAATCAAATAAAATATAAAAAAAAAAAAAAAAACGAAATTAGATAAAAATTGAAATTGAGCACAGGCAGAGAGAAGACTACACAGAGAAACCCACCCGACGATATAAGGATGGATACGGGTGAGTGCCAGAATCCGGGGTTGGGTGTCCGTTGGGTGTATCAGCGTAATAAAGACGAGCTGATCGCAGTCGCTCGGGAGCTCGGTCTCGAGTCCGAGGGCCGAGTTGAGGATCTACGGAAGAGATTGTCCGTCTTTATCCAAGATGGCAGCCACGCGTCGGGGGTTAAAACGCGCCTAGCGGAATTGGAGGCGCGGTTCGCAAAAGTACCCGAAGTCAACTTGGGAGGTACGATGCCTTGTATGGCAGCCGCGCATACCAAAAGTTGGAGCCCGACTTACGGAGGATACAGGATAGAGAAGCCATTTCCGCGTCTTCGCTCAGAATAGACGTGCCGGTCATAGACGCCAAGCCCACGACTCGGACGCGCGACAAAAGGGGGAACGAGGAAGAGACTAGAATGCCGTTAGGGGGACCGAAGGCCACTCAACGAATTCCCATGCCCTCAGTACCGCCCGAGTCTTTCCCGCCCTGGGGCGTGGCCGAACAGGTGAGGAAGTGGGGAATGAGGTACGACGGACAGTCGGACCCTCTCGGCTTTATAGAGATATTAGAGGAAAGGGCCATAACATATGGCATAGGACTCGACAGAATGCCTAGAGCGCTGAGCGAAGTGTTAGTTGACAGGGCGGCCAAGTGGTTCTTGACCAGTGGGCTCAGAGACGTGCCGTGGCTAGAATTTAAGAGAGAGTTTTTAGATTTTTTCTTGCCGCCACAATATTTTGAACGACTGGAGGACCAGATCCGCGCGCGCCGTCAGCGAGAAGGGGAATGTTTCAAGGACTACCTGATTGAACTGAGATGGTTGATGCGCCAGGCTAGGTATACCGCGACGCAAGAATTGAATAGAATATACGAAAACGCTGCACCTGAGTATAGGTTGTATGTGAGACGCCACGACTTCTCGTCGCTCACTCAACTAACTCATATGGCAGCGGAGTACGAGAATGTGCAAGGGCAACGGTTAGATCAGGAAAGGAGGGCCTCAGCGAATCGGTCGACATCCGCCTGGGCAAAACTGCCAGAAGGTAGATCTGGCAACCCGTTCCGCGCGCGAGCGCCGGACTCCCAAGTCGACGGGCAAGCTGCAGGTCCTGACGTGACGACGAGACTAACTGAAACGGCACACCACATGATAACTCAGGAAACCGGGGACGGTCCGGATTTGCGCCGCGTATGTTTTAGGTGCGCGCAGGTCGGGCACTTCGCGAGGGAGTGTCCCAACGCACGAGTAGTTTTTTGCCGACACTGCGGCCAGAAAGGGAGGAGCGCGCGAGAATGCTGCGAGGGACCCGGCGCGGGAAACGACCAAGGGCGCCCTCCTCAGGGGTGGAGTGGCGCCGTATAGAAATAGCAGATCAAGGTGCGCGACCGTTGATAGTGGTAGATGGGAAGATCGTAGAGACGGTGTCGATTGGGGGCCTGGGGACGGCCACCACATGTGATGCCAAGGCGACACGCAGCTTCATGAGCGAGAAGGGCGTGCACCAGCGGACGATCCGAGTAGAGAGTCAGAACGTGCGATCGAGGGCCGGCTTGGACAACGGGTCATCGCGAGACGTGCGGAAGACGACGGTGGGCGCGATTATCACCGGAAAGAGCACAGTGGTGCATGGTGGCGACGAGAGAATGATGCGAACGGTAGAGGAACCAACGGAAGGAACGTCGCCGCTGCGTGGGCAAGGCGTGTCGAAAGAGAGCAGCCAGTTTAATGATCAAGGCTCGCTCGCCCGACACGTAGCTCAAAGAAGCAAGCGGATGGAGGAGACGCCGTTGCCGGCGGAGCGGGTCACGTCGAAAGAGGGCAGCCGGCCTAACGGCCAGGATTTGCTCGCTCGACGAGTAACCCAAGCGGAGAGAGGGGTCGCGTCGAAAGAGGGCAGCCGGCTTAACGGTCAGGATTTGCTCGCTCGAAAGGCGACCCGAGCAAGAGGAGCGGAAGATATCGCGCAGGCCGACACACAAGGCGCGCCAGGCAGGAGCGCGCCGGTGGGTCGCGAGAAGTCAGGGAGCGACGGATTAAGGGAAGCGGGGTCCAGAAAGGGTCATCAAAGGTCGGGAAGTGACGGAACAAGGGAAGCGGAGCCCAGAGAGGGCCTTCCTATGAAAGAGGATGACAGGGCGATTCGGAGAAAAGGAGCGGCGATCCCCAAGAGCGAAGTGGGAAAGGATAGAAACGTGGGCGAACCCGAGAAGGGGACGCATGTGACAAAATCATTGGAAAGGGAGGCACCAGACGAGACTGGAGGATGCCCAACGGAGAGCGAAAATTCTAAGGCAGAGAGAGAAGAAGAGGAGGAGTCATCTAGCAATGACAAAGAACGGCCCGACGAACTGGAGGCCGAGCTGCAAAGGTTCTCGGAAGCTGAGTTAGCTCTGTTCAAAGGCCTCGAGGGAGTCTCACATATGACGGAGCATAGCATCAGGAGGCCGGATAACAAACCCCTCCAACAGAGGTATTATCCAAAGAATCCGGCTATGCGCGAGGTCACTGATGAGCAGGTGGATGAGATACTCCGGGTCGGGGCGACTGAGCCGTCGAAGAGCTCACACAGTGCGCCCATTGTCTTAGTCAAGAAAAGGGACGGAGGACAGCGCACGTGCGGAGATTATCAACAGCTCAACGCCTACTCAATTCGAGTTGCCTACCACGTTGCAAGGAGCAACAGCATCCTGGAGAAGTTGTGCCGCGCCAGGCTCATATCTGCGTTGGAACTGAAGAGCGGCTGTTGGCAGATCCCGATAGTGGCGGATGGGCAAAGAGGCGCAACGTTCACTACGCCAGCAGGGGGAAAGTTGGCCTATCGAGGCCAGCCCATAAGAGGAGAGTGGCCAATTTTTCCCACCTGAGCTCGCTGAGCGGGATGATGTCACCAGGGAGCCGACGAAGGAAGGCGCGTAGAGTCGACGTTTTCGACCGAGGGGGGAGGGTAGTAATCTCTCTTGTAAGTAAGGGAGGGGGTGTAAGGCGGCTCATCGGGTGAACCGCCTCACATTCATTTGTAGTATGTAGGAATTGGTTAGTTTGTAGCATTTAAGATCATTGGTAGTACGTAAGATTTAATAGTGTGTAGGTGCCCTAGTAGTATTTAAGACCATTTGTAGTACGTAAGATTTAATAGTGTGTAGGGGCCTTATAGTATTTGAGATAATTTGTAGTATGTAAGAATTGAATACACAAGAGCCTTAGCAGTGCGTAGCATAGTAATTTTATGAGAGAAAAACATTTTTATCCTTTTTATTTTGTGCTCATTAGCATGTAAGAAACCTTTGTTTAGTACGTAAGGGTCTAGAATTTGAATTTGCTAGATTAGCGCGCGAATTATGGTTTTTATTTAGTATATCTTCGGATACACAAACACAAATAAACGCTGTAAAATCACTTTGACAAAATATCTTCTGATATATGTATATAATGATTAAGAACAAACACTTAATATCTTTGGATATTAAAACTTGTCTTTATTGAATAAAAAACCTTCTGTACTCGTTGGAATGAATCTTAAGACTAATTATAAAGTTTTCTTTGGCATATGCAAATGCCCTTTTTACTTATGTATATTTATTGTTGCTTTTCTTTGGCATATGCAAATGTCTGTTTTGCTTATGTTTGTTGTTGCTGACTAAGCATTTACATCGGAAGCGGCGGCGACGCTTACGTTGTTTATATTTTGGTAATCTGATCTCTTTTTAAATATTTCTGCATGATTATGCTGACCTGATCGTTATCATTATTCTCATGTGTTGAAGAATGATCTCGAACTAAACTCATCATCATTATCATCTTTGTAGCAATAAGCATTTAACGTATGTAACTGTAAAATCAGTCGTTGGCTGTTCGAGCATTTTCATAAGAATAGGCAAACGAATGTTCTGGATTGTGTACATACATACATACATACATACATACGAAAAGCAAGCGAAAAGAGACATCCAGAACATTCTATATGTAAGAGAAGTAGCATAGGAAGAAGACTACTTGAACATTCTAGACGTAAGAGAAGGAAGTATAAAAACATGCTGCACATCGAGCTTTGTATCATTGTATCATTTTGTGTTGCGCAAGATCAGTTATGAAAGTGTCGGCTCAGTTAAGTTGAAAACGTCGCGTTGTGTACTTGCTACTTATAATTTTGATTTTATTAAATAAACTTATTTTATGCACCTACATTTACACAAACTGCGTTTTGATTTATTTCAAAAGGGAAAAAACCTCAACAGGTTATGGGCCCAGACGGTGCTAAAAGTTAATGTAGTGTGAAATCGAGTGCAAGTACAAAAGTGAATTAGTGGCAAATTTGTAATAAAATAAAGACAGTAAAAATGGAGCCGGTAAATATGAAATATGAAATGGAACGGTTACGCGACAAAGATAATTGGCATTTGTGGTGTTTCATGATTCGCACGATGTTGGAAGAAGACGACGATGTTCTTGCCGTGTGCGAAGGTGTTTTAACGTGTCCGACAGAGGAGTCTGCAACGTATGAAAGAGACTCAAAAAGGTTTTTAAAGGCTGATAAGACTGCAAGAAAAATAATAATTCATTCTATCGAGAGAAGACCGATGGAATTGATTGTGAGCTGCAAAACAGCTAGAGAAATGTGGGTAAAATTAAACTCAGTGTATGATATGAAATCAGAAGAAAATTTATCAGCTATTCAGAAACAGTTTTTTGATTTCAAATGGATTGAAAATGAAAGTGTGGACTATAATATTTCAAAGTTAGAAGTTTTGTGGAGCAAGATGAAAAATCTTGGAAGTGCTGTGCCTGAAACAATGTTAATGTCGCGAATCCTATCGTCTTTGCCACAGAAGTTTAACTATTTTCATAGTGCGTGGGATTCGGTCGAGGACAGTAAAAGAACATTGAATAATTTGACGACTCGTTTAATGACAGAAGAAGTAAGGTCAAAAGAACAAGAAGTGGTATCTGAAGAGTCAACAGCGTTAATTGCAGGCAACAGAAAAAATAAAAGTGAATATGAACATAAGAAGCAAACTATGAAGTGTTATAATTGTGGTATGATTGGACACCTAAAGAAAGACTGCTACAGGTGTTATATATGTAAGAAGAAAGGCCACAAGAGCAACAACTGTAACGAAAGGAGAAGTGCTGAAAATAATCAAGGAGAATCAGGCGAATTCTCAAGGAAAGGATTGATTGCAAGCAAGGACTACAGAGAAAAGAATGTGCGGGTGATCGACTCAGGAGCTTCTGATCACATGTCAAGGCGTCGAGGCTGCTATTCGGCATATAAAGAATTGGAGTCCCCGAAGATAGGCGGAGGTGATTCTAAAATTATCAAAGCGCACGGAAAAGCAAATCTCAACATTAGTGGTGGAGATTTAAATTTGAAAAATTCATGGCATACGCACACGATGAAGAATCAGCATGCGCTCACTGCAAAGACGCCCAGTAGCGGTGGTAGTATTGCAACGATGAATGTGAGTAGTTATCATCTGGAGGAGCTGCAGAAAGAGCTGGTGGTGTATCGGGAATTGGCGAACAATCGATCACAGGAGCTTGATAAGCTGAATGCCACGCATCGTGAAACTCTCAAGGAAGTCGAGAAGCTTAAAATGGATATGTGCCAGCTACGTGCATCGGTCATCGCGGAGACGACAGAGTATAAGTGCTTGCAATTGCAGTTCTCCGCGCTGTATAATGAATCCATGGAGATCAAGACGATGCTGAATGAGACTCGTAACCAGTTGCAGATGAGCAAGAATCAGCATCTGAGCGAGATCAAGGTGAGGCGTAAAGGTCAAGATGCGATTGCAATTTGTGAGGCGGCTGTGCATGAAAAGGAGTGCGTTTGAAAAGCGGTACAAGTAAAACAAGAGGAGCAACGCAAGCTGGATGATCTGCGCAGGGAGATCAATGAGAAGCGAGATCGTGAAGAACTGCAGCGCGAGTATAAGTTAGTGTGCCGCGATCTGCAGCAATGCCAAATGGAAGTTGAATTGTTAAAGCAGGCAATACTGGATGAGTGCGAAATGCAGCGGCTGCTGGTGAAACAAGATGAGAAGCAGAAGCAAATAGTGTACAAGTGCTGGAGTGAGCTACAGGCAAAGAATCAACGAATCTCGGATTTACTACGGGAACTGGAGTCTGAGCGTCGCTCCATGAAGGGCGTATGGAGTGAATGGGAAAAGCAAAAACAATCCATAGAGCAGATGAACACACAGCGTAAAACAATGGAAGATCCGCTGGAATCGCGAGATAAGCTACTAGAGAATATAGTGAAACTCAAAGAAATCGATCGCATAGTCAAGACGGACCAGGAACAGGCAACGAAACGCAACAAAAAGAAAAAGAAGAGTAAAAAGGGCGACGATAGCAATGATAGCAACGAGGATTTGGATAAACTGTTGGCTGCAAGGAGCAATGTGGAGAAAGCGAAACAACAATCGGGTGCAGAAGGCAAAGCAGGTAGTTCAGAGGACGAGGAAAAATCCGCCGTGGCAGCAGATGACACCAACAGGCATCTGGAGGCCAGTTGCAGCACCTTAGAAGCTGAGAAGGTCGAAGATAAAGAAGCTGCTGAGAATAAATCAGAAAAGGCGGAAGAAGAAAGCAAAATGTAAGTAGATGAAAAGCTGGATACTCCCAAGACAGAAAGAGTGATGAAGAGACGCCGAAAGGGAGGCGGAAGAAAGGGAAACTGACGAAACTGAAAAACAAGAAGAAATCGACGCATCGGAGCGGGAGTAGCATCAACAGCAGCAGTGATGATAGCCGTATCAGCGAGGAGGAGGAAGAAGTCTCAAAGGCAAGCAGTGGAAAGCATGATAGAAGGCGCCGCAAAAGCGTTGAAGAGCAAAGAAGAGGAGGTAAGGAAAGCAGGGGTAGATTTGGCAGACATGTAGTAGCAGCGAAGATGAGACGAAATCAAAGATCAAGCAGAGCGAAGATAGACGTAAGCGAAGTGCTTAAGAGAAGAAGGGCAGAAGGGAAGACGACAATCGCTTAAAATGAATGAACGAACCCGAGGAAGGAGAGAAGGGGATGTCGTGCTTGAAGCAATAGCAGCATATGTATGTATATGAATGATAGAAAATGTCAAAGGAGAACAGCGAGAGAAATTAGGAATTAAGAGTAAAGAAAAATTTTATAGTGATGTTGAGTTTTAGGGAGGGTGTTGAAGAATGATCTCGAACAAAACTCATCATCATTATCATCTTTGTAGCAATAAGCATTTAACGTATGTAACTGTAAAATCAGTCGTTGGCTGTTCGAGCATTTTCATAAGAATAGGCAAACGAATGTTCTGGATTGTGTACATACATACATACATACATACATACGAAAAGCAAGCGAAAAGAGACATCCAGAACATTCTATATGTAAGAGAAGTAGCATAGGAAGAAGACTACTTGAACATTCTAGACGTAAGAGAAGGAAGTATAAAAACATGCTGCACATCGAGCTTTGTATCATTGTATCATTTTGTGTTGCGCAAGATCAGTTATGAAAGTGTCGGCTCAGTTAAGTTGAAAACGTCGCGTTGTGTACTTGCTACTTATAATTTTGATTTTATTAAATAAACTTATTTTGTGCACCTACATTTACACAAACTGCGTTTTGATTTATTTCAAAAGGGAAAAAACCTCAACATCATGCATAAGTGCAAGTGGTTGTGCAATTTGCATGAGCATATTTGGTTGCATAACTCCTCCCCTTTTTGATGAGGGATTCTCCTGGATTCCTCTTTTACATTTTTTATAGGTATATATTCCTATGAAGGGGAATACAAGAGCAATTGATGTTATGCCGAAGCTGTTGGAAATTATTGTTTGTGCTCTGATTTCTTTTATGGCTTTAGTGTTTTTTATTTCTTCTAATATAATTTCTTTGAATGTGTGTTTCTCTGTAAAGTTAAATGAATTTACTTCTTCTTCATCATCAGAGAACGATTGTATATATATTTCTTGATTATTTTTATAGTAGGTGTGGTCAATGAAGATTGTACAATTCGTAAATTCTATGAGGAAGTTACCTTTTAATATTTCACTATTGGTGGATTCGTTGCAACTATATTGAATTACATTATTTTCTGCGTTGCTTATTAGTAATGTGCCTTCATTTATTAATTTCGTCTTAAACTCTACGTCTTCTATCATTCTACAATTTTTCTTAATGATACAGTTAGAGCTCAATTTCAGCTCGTTTATTGTTTTGTGTTCTTCGTATGTGTAAGTGTTGTTTTGGATTTTTACCACTCTTTCGGGACTCATGTCGATTCTTTTATTTTTCTGGTTTGTTAGTGTGGTTGTCAGAAATACTGTGGTTGTTATGATGTTAGTTGGTATTTTGATTGCAATGATTATCTTATTTTCGTAGGTCATGACTCCCATGCGGATTAGTTTAATTTTGTAGAAGTCTATGTTGTATAGTGTGAATTCTTCGTTTGTTAGTATTGAAGGATGAAAGAGGTTGTATTTAGCTGACGCTATTATGTCTAAGATGGTGTCGACTTTATCATGCAAGAATTTCAATTTTAGTAATTGATCGTGATACATTATGTCTGTTTTAATTATATTATTGAATGTCTCTATGTTGTTAAGAGTTTTGGTTATTTTTGCTCTGTCGTCTAGTATTACTTCTTTTAATGTGTTAATTGATTTCTGAAGGTCATTGTTTATTTTTACTTGTTCGTTAATGTTTTTTATTATATTATGTTCGTTTTCTTGATTGTTAAGGAGATGATTCATAATAGTTTCCCTATCGTCATCGTCCATGATGCCGGTGAGCCACTTCTGAGTTTTTCCTATAGCGTTAATGAGACCGCGTTTTTGTCTTGCTAGTGGGTTTGGGGTTATTGATCTTATTTTAATTCTTATGGTTTCTATTTCTGCGTCTAGTCTATGTCTGTTTTGCTTAACTAAGATTTTTGTATTGTTCTGTATTATGTTTGTTAATTCTAATATTTCTTGTGTGTTTATTATATGTAGAACCATTTTAGAATTGTTGACCAGTTCCACTGTGCTCTCTCCTAATGATACGAAACCGTTTTCAGTCAGGATTGGGGTTATATTGATCATTGCTGTCGACAGCGTTGGCAACAGGACCATGATGATGATTGTTGTCATTATCTGAAAATTTGGTAGGTCTTTTAACGTTTGTTGTATGGATGTTTCGTAAATTTGCTTTTCTGAATTTGGGTTCCTCTTTGTGTCTTAGGTTTTTATAATTTTTAATAAATCCCTCTGTTCTATTCTCTATGTAAGTTTCCCTACTATCGTTTAGTTTCGTTATTTTTCTGGATTTTTCTTCTGACATTCTTTCGTACAATTTAGAGTGATTTACTTTGTGATTTTGTACTTCAAATGGTGTGAATTTCGTGGTGGTGTGGTATGTGTTATTGTAAAAATATACGGCTCTAGCCATTTGTTCGATTATAGGTCTTTTCTCTTCTATGTTTAGTGTACGAATTTTCTCTGTTAGTGTGTTATTAAGTCTTTCGGCATCGCTATTGCCAGTGTGACTGTTTGGTTTAGTTGAATGGTATTCTATACCTTCTTTTTCTAGAAATTCCCTGACGTTAATACTATTGAATTCGTTGTCGAAAACGAATTTATGGACCTTCCCTTTTATTGACAAAAATTGTTGAATATGTTCTACGATTGTGACGCTATTTCTATCGTTTAGTGGGAAGCAAGTGGCGTGTTTTGAGAATTTGTCAATGAATATTGTAAAAGATTGCTTTGAATTTACGTATGTGTCTACGTGTACTATCTCATTGCAAGTTTTTGGTGTTTCTGTAAGATAAAAATTGTTTTTTATGGGTTTTCTATCGTATTTCCCACCACTACAGACGTCACAGTTATTGATTATTCTATGGATATGGGTCTTAAGGTTGGGATGGTAAATTTCGAGCTTAAGCTTCTGATAAGTGGCAACTATCCCGCAGTGGCCACTCTCGTTTTTGTGAAATAAGGCTATTTGCGTATGCAGTTCGTCTTCAGACTCGATATCTCTAACGAACCTTGTGCACTTTACAAATTTTATTTTTGGGTTGGAATTGTATTCCTTTGCTATTATTTTTTGTAATTGGTAAAATTCATGGTCACTTAGGTGTGAAAAAACTCCTATTTTTCCCGTGGTTATTTCCCGTCGGAGGATGTTTATTGCTTGGTTGTCTTCTACGTCTTTTTTGCTAATATAAATTCTCTTTTTGTCAAACACCTGAACGGTGGTTTCGAGTTTTTTTTCTGTAAAAATTAGTTGTACATTGAATCTGTTAACTGCTGTTTCTAGTATAGACATGTCGAAACCCTGATCCTCTTCTTTAGAATGAATCGTTTGAGCTGCTATAGATCTTCTGTCTTCTTCATCAGTAGATTCAACTTCCATTAGGTTTATTTCGTCCTCTCTAATCCTACTCAGAAAGTCAGCGATGTTATTACATTTCCCTTTTATGTATTCTATGTGAAAATTGTACTCCCCCAGATTAATGAGCCATCTCTGCAATCTTGGGCTTATGTCTTTGCCTGTATATTTGGCCATCAGCCATTTTAGCGGTTGGTGATCGCTCTCGAGGTTGAATTCTCTACCATAAACATATGGTCGAAAATATTTTACGGCCCACACTATGGATAGGAGCTCTTTTTCTATGGTTGAATAATTACATTCGTGTTGGTTTAATGTTCGGGATGCGTATGCAATTGGGTGGCTTTCTTGAGAAAGGACTGCTCCCACCGCGAAATTACTAGCATCTGTAGTGATAGTGAACTTTTTTGAGAAATTTGGGTATCGTAGGACTGGACTATTTGTAACTAATGTTTTCAACTTTTCAAATGCTGTTATGTAGCTTGGGTCGTCAGTGTTGATTGTCTCGTCTTTCTTCAGATATCTTGACATAGGGAATGCTATTTTTGCATAATCCTTAACGAATTTTCTATAAAACCCTGTCATTCCTAGGAATGACTTGATCTGCTTTGTAGTCTTGGGCAATTTTAAGTTTTGAATAATGTTTACTTTTTCTGGGTTCGGTTTAATGCCGTGAGTGGTCAAGATATGACCGAGGAATTGTGTTTCTTTCTTTAGAAAGTCACATTTATCTACTTGGATTTTTAAATTGGCTTCTTTCAAAGTTTTGAATATTTTTCTTAATATGGTCATATGTTCTTGGAGAGACGTGCTGAAAATTAATATGTCATCCATATAAACGACGCAATTTTCGCCAATATAGTCCTTTAAGACTTCGTTCATAAGTCTCTGGAATGTCGATGGAGCATTTTTGAGCCCAAACGGCATTCTGATAAACTCGTAGTGACCTGACGGTGTTGAAAATGCTGTCTTTGGTCTGTCTTCCTTTTTAACGAGAATTTGGTGAAAGCCCTTCGCTAAGTCGAGGGTTGTAAAATATTGTGATCTACCCAGTTTATCTAGCAAAGAATTAAGATTGGGAATTGGAAATCTGTCATCGACCGTGAATTCATTCAATTTACGATAATCGATGACGATTCTGAACTTTTTGGACCCTGAATTATCGAGTTTTTTCTCAACAATCCATAAGGGGCTGTTATAGGGAGAGTTAGTTTCTTTTATTATATTCTGCTTAAGCATTTCTTTTATTTGTCTATTTATTTCTTTTTCGTGGATTTGGGGATATCTATATATTTTAGAATATAAGGGCCTATCCACTGTAGTGATAATTTCGTGGGAGATTTGGTTTGTCGCTGATAAAACATCCCCTTCCCGAAAAAATAGATCATCGGATTCCGCGAGTAGAGCTTCGACAGCTTGGCGTTCCTCGTCATTTAAATGTGCGAGGTTGAGGCGGTCTCGTATATGATCTATATTTGTAGGTTGTAGGGCACAAGCATTGTGCATTGATTCTGGATATTCGTAGTCCAAGAAATAGAATTTCTTATCCAGTAATTTTACGTATCTTTCAGTATTGTTGATTTGAGCCTTAAATGCTTTTAAAAAGTTTTGTCCTATTATTGCTGAAAAATTCTTGTTTGGGAAATCTATGAGTTTCCACTGAAGTGTTCCTAAGTAGGGGATCTCTTTGGGGAAAGGTGTAGTTATTGCGTATTTTACAATATTCACACCGTTAAGAGTTTTATAAGAACAAGGTATGGTGAGTTTAATTTTAGGGTACTGTTGTTCAAGAATTTTTGATTTTAAGATACTTGTCGTTGCACCAGTGTCGACTAAGCATCTTATTTCCTCTTTTCCTATTGTCCACGTTATTATGGGAAAGTTTGCCCTAGGCAAGGTATCAAAAAATTTACTTCTTCTGCCTGATTTTCTTCTAAAGTTCCGATTTCCATAGGAGTGGAATCGTTCCCTTGGGTATCAACGCTCATATGAGACATTCTTGTTTGTCTTGAGCCATTGTTTCTGTTGTTATAACTTGGTCTAGGATTTTGGTTTTGATTGGGTTGTGGTCTGTTATATGTCTGTTGATTTGTTTGATCATTGTTCTTACTGTTATTAGGGGTTTGGCTGTTTTGATTTGGCTCGTTATAGATGGTGTTGGTGTTAGTGTTGATTCTAGTGTTAGTATTGGTGTTAGCGTTATTTTGTTTATTGTAAGTGTTGTTAGATGTTTTTCTATATCTTTGTGTTATAGCTCTGGGATCATCTAGTGCTTTAATGTTTGAATATTTTGTTTGTAGAGCATGCATAGAAATACCTTGATCAACATGAATTCTGAATA
The DNA here is from genome assembly GCA_030914335.1 of Drosophila borborema. Classification (NCBI taxonomy): domain Eukaryota; kingdom Metazoa; phylum Arthropoda; class Insecta; order Diptera; family Drosophilidae; genus Drosophila; species Drosophila borborema. The sequence continues at coordinate 72,534 of JAUESP010000030.1, forward strand.
GAGTGTCTATTTTGTTTATTAATATATTTAACAAATCTCTATCTACTTTATCGTTCTCATATATTGAAGGTTTTAGTTCATCAAACATATATATTTTATTTATTTCGCATTTTGCGTTTTCAAATTCTTGGAACAGTTCTCTTAAACTACTTACTTTAATGAATCTGCATCTGTCGAATACATCCTCGTAAGTCGTCTTCGGCCGCATTTGTTCCATCAGTTTAGTCTTCATCTGCTCCCAGCTTGGCTCCATCCCCAACTGTCTGATGAAGTTTGCTGCTGCTCCTGAGACCTTTTCATTGGCGACGATGCTGGTGCCGAATTGGATTAGCAGCTCGTTTCCTTGGCATAGCGTCATAAGGAATTCAACGGATTTGATGAAGGCCAACACATCATGTTGGTCATCCAGTTGTCGTAGTTGGCGAAATTGTTGAATGATGTCTTTGTTTGACAACCATTGGCCTGGTTGTTGTTGTTGTTGTTGTTCTTATTGTTGTCGGAGAAGATTTAGGGCTGCCTCTTGTTGGAGTATGACCCCTCTTAGGTTTTTCATTTCTTCTTCCATCGTTGTATTTGCGATTCTTCGATTCTCGTCGTATTTGTGTATGTTGTTTTTGTTTTTCGAGTACTTTGGGTACATAAAATTGTCACTTTGTTCAGTTAATTGTTAACTCACGAATCAATTTTGTGTTTTAATTGTTTGTGTTTTTATTTTATTTTGACTTAATAAAAATGAAATGTTATTGCTTTCGGTTCGAACGAAACGCACTTGTTCGATTTCGGCTGCGCCAATTATGGTTTTTATTTAGTATATCTTCGGATACACAAACACAAATAAACGCTGTAAAATCACTTTGACAAAATATCTTCTGATATATGTATATAATGATTAAGAACAAACACTTAATATCTTTGGATATTAAAACTTGTCTTTATTGAATAAAAAACCTTCTGTACTCGTTGGAATGAATCTTAAGACTAATTATAAAGTTTTCTTTGGCATATGCAAATGCCCTTTTTATACCCTGAGCCCATTGAAAATGGGAAATCAGGGTATAATGGTTTTGTTAAATGTATGTAACAGGCGGAAGGAGGCGTGGCAGACCCCATAAAGTATATATATTCTTGATCAGGGTGACGAGAAAAGTTGATCTAGCCCTGTCCGTCTGTCCGTCCGTCCGTCCGTCCGTCCGTTCGTCCGTATGTATGAACGCGTCAATTTCCGAAGATACAAAAGCTAGAGAGTTCATTCTTTTTGTGTTAGATTCGTATATTGCACGCGCAGTACGAGTTTGTTTCAGAAATTCGATAACTTGTATATTTGCAAGGTTATCGATAACTGAAATTATCGGGAACCAGTTATAAAATTCTAGCTAATTCATCTTTAGAGTTAGAGTTTCCAAGTCTTCTGCATATATGTAGATACCAATTTAATACAATTTCGGTTTTTGTCAGATTTTAGATTCCGGTCCCCGATTCGCCCCCACACCCCCAAATGTGTAAGAAATGCATTTCAAATACTAGAGACATACAGTTTGGTTTGGCATGTAGATATGAATATCATAATCTTAATCTGAACATATCAATACGATTGTCCATCTAGAAACAGAATTATTAGTCTATAAAGTTTTCTCATCAAAAGCCATGTGGCGCAGCAAGCAAGACAGCGACAAAGCAAGACGCATTGCGGGCGCACATACATACATACATACATACATATGTATGTATGTATACATGTACATATGTATGTGTATACATATGTATGTATGTATGTATGTATATGTGTGCAAGCGTAGATCAGCGTGTGGCGGCAATAGAACATACATAAGTATGTACATATGTATGTACATATTTGTGCATGTAAAGCTAATTGTAAAAGAGTTATGATTTCTAAAAAAAACCTAAAATGTTAAATAGAATATGTAGATCATATGCTGAAACTCTCATTACATTCCATTTATATTTTAAAAATTTTAAAACAATTAAAATAACAATGGAAATGCAAGCAACGTTGAGCAATGCAAATCAATTTTCGTATGCGTGTGCACATATACACACAAAAAATCTTGGGCCGTTTTCTATGTTGCTACGCGTGCAAATTCTACGAATCACAATTGTTTTTGAATTGCGTTAGAATTGTCTTTGAATTGTATTTGTATTTTCAGCCACTGCTTTAGTTTTTTTTTTCGTATATGGCAAATATCATTCGTTTTCGCTACTCTGATATTTGAGCGAGCCGTGGTGTAGATGGCAAGACAGATTGACCGAATGTTAGGCTTTCGCAGGTTCTAGCCTTGCCTTAACCCCTTCATATTTTCTTATTTTTAATTTTTTTTTTTTTTATATTTCCTTCTTTTTTTATTATTATTTATTCTTTTGTATTTGATACCTTTGAAAGTCAGTTGGTAGTTTAACTAATTGTGAATAAGTGTTTTTATACCCTGAACCCATTGAAAATGGGAATTCAGGGTATAATGGTTTTGTGAAAATGTATGTAACAGGCAGAAGGAGACGTCGCAGACCCCATAAAGTATATATATTCTTGATCAGCATCGAAAAATAAGTTGATCTAGCCCTGTCCGTCTGTCCGTCCGTCTGTCCGTCTGTCCGTCCGTCCGTCCGTCCGTATGAACGTCCAGATTTCGGAAACTACAAAAGCTAGAGAGCTGAAATTTCACATGAACACTCGTATGTTACCTACGCAATACGAGTTTATTTTGTTTTTTCGATAACTCGTCCCATTTCCAAATTATCGATAAAAAATCGAAAATTCGTTTACATTTTTTAGGTTTTCTGTGTATAACTACTACACCGTTTCACCTAGAGACTTTAACTTTATATATTTAGATAGATATTATGGATGCACAGATTTTGTAGTTTTCAGATTTTGGATGCCACGCCCCCTTCGCCCACAATTTGGAAAAAACGCATTTCAAATACTAGAGACTTGCAATTTGGCACAAAGGAAGATTTATATATCCTTAATCTACTCTGAAAATTTTATGAAGATCGTCCATCTAGAAATGGAGTTATAAGCGTCCAAAGTTCAGCCCAACCCACCCCCAAGCCACGGCAGCAACTGCGCAGTTAGCAGAGCGCGCGGCTCCAAGTGCGTAAAGAAGAAGAGTATCAGTTTTTTTGCAGGGTTCAGGGTATCTCGTAGTCGAGCCGTCTCGACTAGAGCCTTCTTACTTGTTTTTTTTTACTTTCAAATATTTAATAGCATCATTTCTGAAAGTGTTTTTGTTTCAATTATATTTTATTCCGTTAAGTCAACAGAAAATAATGAACAAAAAAAAAAGTCTGCCCAAATAACAAAAGAACGTGACATCTGCGGTTTTCCTATATGTACGCCCACATGTACATTCAAAACTAGTGTAGCATGGTCTAAAAATTTTAACTTGATAGATGGCGCTTTAGCAGTGAACTTATTTACTATGGCTATTACAGCTTCGAGTGGCATTGATATATTTCTTTTACAATTATGAAGGGTCTGAGTTAATTAAGGTGATGCGTGTTAATCGAGGAACGTCTATTTGTTGGGTCTATTTTTAATGATATTTAATAATATAACATTTTTCGAATTTCAACTAATATAAGCGCCATCTATTATTATTTTTTTTGGCAATGCATACACACATATGTATGTATGTATATCATGTCCATATGTACATTTTGAACGTTACACGCATACATTCTTATCTACATATACTTTCTGATTTATCCATATGGGTAATTCTCCAGAAAAGTCAACTTTTTGTCACGTTCGACAATTTGGTTTGTTGTAATTATCTTGAAAGCTGATTAATTTCAATACTAATCAAGAGCAATATATTGAACTATTTGTCAAAATTAAGAAGTTTTTTTTTTGCCATTTTCAGCACTAAAATTGATGCATTTTCAAGATAATTGCAAAAAACCAAATCGCAGTACAGATTATTATTTTATTTTATTAAAATTGGGTTCAGGGTATTATCTAGTCGAGCACTCTCGACTAGAGTTTTCTTACTTGTTTTATATTTCTTTCTTTTTTATTATTATTTATTCTTTTGTATTTGATACCTTTGAAAGTCAGTTGGTAGTTTAACTAATTGTGAATAAGTGTTTTTTTTTTTTAATTTCAAATATTTAATAGCATCATTTCTGAAAGTGTTTTTGTTTCAATTATATTTTATTCCGTTAAGTCAACAGAAAATAATGAATACAAAAAAAAAAGTCTGCCCAAATAACAAAAGCACGTGACATCTGCGGTTTTCCTATATGTATGCACACATGTACATTCAAAACTAGTGTAGCATGGTCTAAAAATTTTAACTTGATAGATGGCGCTTTAGCAGTGAACTTATTTACTATGGCTATTACAGCTTCGAGTGGCATTGATATATTTCTTTTACAATTATGAAGGGTCTGAGTTAATTAAGGTGATGCGTGTTAATCGAAGAACGTCTATTTGTTGGGTCTATTTTTAATGATATTTAATAATATAACATTTTTCGAATTTCAACTAATATAAGCGCCATCTATTATTATTTTTTTTGGCAATGCATACACACATATGTATGTATGTATATCATGTCCATATGTACATTTTGAACGTTACACGCATACATTCTTATCTACATATACTTTCTGATTTATCCATATGGGTAATTCTCCAGAAAAGTCAACTTTTTGTCACGTTCGACAATTTGGTTTGTTGTAATTATCTTGAAAGCTGATTAATTTCAATACTAATCAAGAGCAATATATTGAACTATTTGTCAAAATTAAGAAGTTTTTTTTTTGCCATTTTCAGCACTAAAATTGATGCATTTTCAAGATAATTGCAAAAAACCAAATCGCAGTACAGATTATTATTTTATTTTATTAAAATTGGGTTCAGGGTATTATCTAGTCGAGCACTCTCGTCTAGAGTTTTCTTACTTGTTACTTATGTATATTTATTGTTGCTTTTCTTTGGCATATGCAAATGTCTGTTTTGCTTATGTTTGTTGTTGCTGACTAAGCATTTACATCGGAAGCGGCGGCGACGCTTACGTTGTTTATATTTTGGTAATCTGATCTCTTTTTAAATATTTCTGCATGATTATGCTGACCTGATCGTTATCATTATTCTCATGCATAAGTGCAAGTGGTTGTGCAATTTGCATGAGCATATTTGGTTGCATAACTCGCGCAGTGTCGAGGATCGGCAATGCAGCCCTGGCGTGGTGGAAAGCTCCACGGCAGGGACGCATTGCCGATAAATTGAAGAGCGGCACCTCGAAGGCCTGGCTCAAGAGTAGAGCCAGGCAGTCACTGGAAGCGCGCCGGGCTGAGCAGATCGAGATTAATAACATTAAGTGTAACCGAAAATTTGTGAAACAAAAGACACGGCCAAGAAGGCAAAAAGAATAAAAGGAAGTGAAACGAAGGAAGAACATGAGTTATCATTTCCACTTAGCGCCAATTTCGTAGATGATAGAATTTCACACCCCTTTCCCCCGTAATGCGCCTTCCCTTTTCCATAACAGTTATCACTAATTCGGCAGTTCGGGAACGAGGCCATTGCCCGTTCACCAGGCGGACAAACCCCTGGTCGTAAAAGACGCTGTGCCTCGAGAGAACGCCGACGATAACGCCTGGCTGTTCCTCGGCCGGCGACTCTGCCTCAGTAACATCCCAGTAACAGTGTTTGAGCAGTTCTGGAGCGTGGCCATCGCCCGCCCGCCAGGTGGACAAACCCCTGGCTGTAAAAGGCGCTGTGCCTAGAGAGAGCACCGCTGGCAACGCCTAGCTGTTCCTCGGCCAGCGCCTCTGCTCTCGTAGCGTGCGTTATTCGCAACTCTCCCCTTCCTCTTAACCTATGTCCTCAATTAATATCAAATATTTTGTAAAGTGACCCCTGGGCAGACTGAGCCTGCACCTCGGCGAAATTCGTTACCTTACAATACTCATATATGCTCCCGAATTATAAAGTGTAAAAATTTTCCCGATCCGCCTACTAGGGGCGTGGCAAATCGGCAAACTCTTGCGCCCATAGGCTAGTTATCATACTATATATGGCGGGTATATCTACGCCCATTGGGAGCGTGGCAAATCGGGAAAAACGTATCTTCTACACCGTTAAAGCTAGAACGCTGAAATGTTGCATGTGAGTTAATGTTCTGATTCTAAGAAGATCGATCAAAAAGTTTTATGTCTACGCCCATTGGGGGCGTGGCAAATTGGCAAAAAAGTTTGTTGTGTAATTAGTAGTAATTGCCAAGATGGTAGAAAGCATTTTAACATAAATATAAAAATATTAATGAATTAGAAAAATATAATTTTTAAGTTTTCGATTAATAAACAAAAAGTTTCCAGCGGTATATAACCTAGGTCTTCTGAAAATAACATGTAATCGTTAGCTAAACCTAAATAAGTTCACTGCTACAAACTCACAATTCAATCGTAATTCTTAGAATACTATAGCATGCTTTTTTTGCGCGCACGCAGTGTGTATACTCGTATAGTTTGTATAGGAAAAACGTTTGTTGCTTGTCATGTACGTTTGCTAATTGCCGAAATATTTCGTTTATTAAATTTTTATTAAATAAATAAAATGCACCTACGGGAACAGAGTATCCCGCAGCTAGTTGCGCAACGTTCTTACTTGTTTTTTTTTTTTTTTTAGGTGTCAGGCAGCTCCTTGGGGAACAAAATCGAAATAGATGAGTGCATTTATTGTTGATAATGTGTGTGTGTGTGAGTGTGGAGCTATGCAAGTGTGAGTGTTAGTTTTTGTAGTCCATTGTCTTTATGGATAGAGCTTCATCAAAGAATGTAAGCAGTCACACATCCTATGATTGCCGCTCACTTACCTTGCCCTGCGACGAGGATATCGTTGAGGCCGATGGTGTACCGGAGGATTGTGCGCTTAATGTGGATCTGTTGCTGTTCGCTTGCATTGCGCAGCTCCTTAGATTCCTTTGGCACCACTCTGGCACCAGTGGCACCCCTAGCTGCGCTCCTTACCTCCTTTGGATGGTTCGGCTGTCAGGCGCAATCAACTCGTATGCGCTGCAATCCGCGATGCTTTTGTTATAAACATGTTTGAAATACAATTTCTGCTCAGTTAAAAAATTGTTCAGCCCTTTTCTATTTCATATTAATTACCAGTGTTGCCAATTATTGTTGAGCGAAAAAAGCTGTTTTTAGTGGGAACATACTTAAAAAAAAGCTGAAATTTTGGGAAAAAAATCTGACAAAAAAGCTGAAGTTTTTTTGCCTTATTTTAAGGTTTTTTACGAATAGTCCAGTTTTTCGTCTTATTCGTGACAATTATTATTTTTATCGCATTCTTCCATAGTGCCAATTATATTTTAATAAATATCACTTGAATACTCCTATGTTAGTTACGCAGTACGAGTTTATTTTGTATTTTTTTTTTTTCGTTAACTCATCCCATATCCAAATTATTGATACAAAATTAAAAATTTGTTTACGTTACGTTTTTTGAGCATAACTTCTACACCGTTTCAGTTAGACTTCAAATTTATATATTTAGATACATATGATGGATACGCAGATTGTTACGCCCCTTCGCCCCAATTCGAATAAAAACGCATCTAAAAATGGAGTTATAAGCGTCCAAAATATAGGCCAACCCACCTTGGCCATAACTGTGCGGTTAGCAGAGCACGCGCTTTTTTTTTTTTTTGGCAACTTATAGTCACGACAGCATTCTTTCTTAATGTATATACGTTGATTCGTCAATCAGAATGGTATATTTTGTTTCGCCAATATCAAATACAAGGTTATACAAAAAAAAAAAAAGTTTCTAATAATGATTGAACATTTTGTTTTCTGAAACTTCACAGAACTCTCATATCTATTACTAAAATATTTATATTTATACTACATTTGCAATGACTGCAATATACAAATCTATTCTTGTCTTATCATTTAAGTCTTCACAGTTACTGTTAAGTAACACATCCTGGTATTTTTGTTTATACTGAACTATTTGGTTTTAATTCTACTACAATGAACAACACTTCATTGTACATAAATTCTCTAAAATATGTTAAATTGCTAAGTATAAAAAAAAAGCGGAAAACAAGCAAAATATTTTTTTAAAAAGCCAGAATTCCCGCTTCCCGCTGTTTTGGAATTTTTCCCGCAATTGGGTTTTCAAAAAAGCCAGATTTTACAGGAAAAAAGCTGATTTGGCAACACTGTTAATAACACTTCATATGCTTATAATATTTCTCTTATCCGTTATTGCGAGTTGGCTTAGAGCTTATAAATAGCTTCCACTGATTCCACTTTAATATTCTATTATCTATATTGATGTGGAGCTAAGCTGAAAAAAGAAAAGAAAAAAAAAAAAACATTTAAAATTGTTCAGCTAAGTGGAATTTATAAATATGCACTCATAAGTGTGTTACATACATAATACATACATAAGCTGTAGTCGAGACTGCTCGACTACGAAATCCCCTGAGCCCTTCTTCGAACGAATAATATTCCAAGAATGCTTCGTTTCGATTCTCCACGAGTAAGAAACTATACATGCAAAAACACGAGCACACACACACACACGCTGATCTAAGCTTGTACGCCTGTATGTGTGTGATCATTGCAGGCGGCATGTTGACCGCTGCCTTTGTTGCTGCGCCACATGGGTTTTGCTGCGAAAACTTTATTGATTAATTATTCTGTTTCTAGACGGACAATCGTATTGATCTCTTCAGATTATGAATATGATATTCATATCTATATGCTTAACCAAATCTCTCTAAACCATGTCTCTAGTATTTGAAATGCATTTTTCACACATTTGGGGGTGTGGGGGAATCAGGGAATGGAATCCAATATCCAATATTATCGATAACTCTGGAAATATGAAAGTTATCAAATTTCTGAAAGAAACGTACTGCACGTGCAATATACGGACCCAACACAAAAAGAATTAACTCTCTAGCTTTTGTATCTTCGGAAATCGACGCGTTCAAACATACAGACAGACGGACGGACGGACAGACGGACATGGCTATATCAACTTTTCTCGTCACCCTGATCAAGAATATATATACTTTATAGGGTCTGCCAAGCCTCCTTCTGCCTGTTACATACATTTAACAAAACCATTATACCCTTATTTCCCATTTCTATGGGCTCAGGATATAAATATACTAAGTTTTTATATCCTGAACCCATTAAAAATGGGAATTCAGGTTACAATGGTTTTGTGAATTCGATAATTTGGAAATGGGATGAGTTATCGAAAAAACAAAATAAACTCGTACTGCGTAACTAACATACGAGTGTTCATGTGAAATTTCAGCTCTCTAGCTTTTGTAGTTTCCGAAATCTCGACGTTCATACAGACGGACAGACGGACAGACGGACAGACGGACGGACATGCGGACAGGGCTAGATCAACTTATTTTTTTATGCTGATCAAGAATATATACACTTATGGGGTCTGCGACGTCTCCTTCTGCCTGTTACATACATTTTCACAAAACCATTATACCCTGAATTCCCATTTGCAATGGGTTCAGGGTATAAAAATGTCGTCACACTCTGCAACAACTAAGGTGGCTCAACAATAAAACGAGCACCTTACCGCTGAGATGCAAAAGAGCTGTCTATCTGCAGTGTATCCTACCGATATAGCTCTATGGAGTGCAAAGCTGGGGGATTGCTGCAAAATCTAGGCAGATAACTTATCTGGCAGATAACAAACTCTCCCTGGTACATACGCGGCTCAACACTGCATAGAGACCTCAAGCTGCCTACTGTCGAAGAACAGATTATTAGACACACAAGCAGAAACTCAAAAAGATTGCTACAACTTCGAAGCCTACTAGCAAGAGGTCTAACCCCTTCCAGACCACTAAGACGTCTTAATTGGCAAGGCTTTGCCAAAACAATGGGTATACAGACATCAGAGGTCAACTGTTCCGTGTGCAGTCGAGTTTTTCTAGTTCTCCCGCAAAAAATAAATATATACCCGAACGCCGCCACAAAACACCCAGGTGTGTGAAATGCGCAGAGGATCACGACTCCAAACACTGCACTAGACCAAAAGACCAACCTCCAATTTGTGTCCACTGCGAAGAGCAACACCCGGCCAACTATAATGGTTGCCTCACGTACAGGCTCCAGTACAAAGACACAACCCAGCAAAAGGCTTTAACGCTGCACCGCGCCGCTTCGAAGCAGCACAGCCACAGTTCGTGAGCAACAATATGAACGCTACTGCGCCAGCGCACGGAATATCATACGCACAAGCAGTTAGAGGAGTAAAATCCTAAGCTGACCCTTACAAGCCCGATGCGGGATTTATGCAGATTCTGCAACAGCAGCAGCGACAATTTGAAGCCATCCATGAAGAGCTTAGAGCAATGCGAGAGGTGCAAGCCCAACAAACAACAATGATGACCAGCCCAATGGTTCTAATCACCAAGCTCAGCTCCAAATAATAGCCTTACGTATAGGAATTTGGAACGCTAATGGCTTGCGTACTAAGGCGCAGGAATTAGCAAAAAAAACATAGATGTAATGCTCATTGCAGAAAGTCGTGAATGTCCGACACTTAAAATTCAAGGGTATGAGCACTATCAGGCCCATGGCGGAGGAACAAACAGCTTCGGTGGATCATCGCTCCTGGTTCGGTCAACACTGACACATACACCTCTACTTCCTTATGCCAACGCAACACTGCAGTGCTCAGCTGTTACCATTCCAACATCAATTGGAGAACTAGAAATTGCGTCGATCTATTGCCCACCAAACAGCGATCTTCACACGCAGGACATAACTCAGCTTCTAAGCCGAAGCAGTAACAAAATTCTAATTGGAGGAGACTGGAACGGAAGGCACACATTTTGGGGAAGCAGTAGGTCAAACCTACGCGGAGAGGTAATATTTGATGCAATTCAAAGGTGTCAATATTCCATCCTGGCTACTGGAGGCCCTACACGCTACCCAATAAACGGGCAATGTCCGTCTGCAATGAACTTCGCAATTTACAAAGGCCTTTGCGACCGACAACTTGGCATAGAAGACTACCTAGAGTTGTCATCTGACCATCTGCCGCTAGTTGTTACACTTCATGCGCAGCCACAGCTCTTTCCAACCAGACAACGGCTCCTGCCTGTAGGATCGGATCTGACAAAATTTAAGCTTGCCCTGCAATCGTCACTGGACCCAGAAATTGAGCTACGCACTGCTGAAGATGTGGAATACGCAGCAACTAAACTGCAAGACGCGATAAAGAAGCAGCGTGCTTAGCCGCACCACCCTCTTGAGCAACACAAAGTCCTTCTCCTTACAATATAGCCCTCTCCCCGCAAGCTCAAAGTCTTCTTGAGTATAAAAGATGGACAAGGAGCTGATGGATCCGATCACGGACAGAAAACAATAAGAGAAGATATAACGAAGCCACCAGACAGCTCAAAGAAGTCCTGGCACAGTTGCAAAATAGGCAAATTAGTGAGGCGCTAGAACGTGCGGATGCAGCCGGCGCAGAATTCCAGCTTTTGCGATATGCGCGCAACATAAAAAGACAGCCACTACGTCGTCATCCCATTCGCAATGCCAATGGAGTGTGGCTAATGGGAGGCGAAGCTCAAGCTGAGGCTTGCTGACCACCTAGAGGAGCAATTCACGACAGTGATAACAACTGCACCAGCAGAACTAGAAGACATGCGAGCAATAGTGAGCTCTCCTATCGCAGAATCCCTAGCAATCGAGCCATGCACAAAGGCAGAAGTCATCAACCTTATGAATGAGGTGAACATTAAAAAAGCGCCAGGACACGACCGTATAGATGGCAAAGTAATTAATTCGTAGTGCTGTGCAACGCTATACTTCGCACTCAACACTTTCCAACTTGCTGGAAAATAGTCATGATCCCGAAACCTGGCAAACCCGCAACGGAAATTACTTCCTATAGACCAATCAGCTTACTACCGGTGCTCTCCAAAATATTCGAAAGAATATTTATGCGTAGAGTACTGAAAGAGCTGAGTGAGAGAAACACTATACCAGATCACCAATTTGGCTTTAGGAGACAGCATGGCACGCCAGAGCAAGTACACCCAGTGGTTCAACACATATTGGGTGCGTTTGAAGAAAAGGAATACTGTTCTGCAGTATTTATAGATATCAAGCAGGCATTTGATCGGGTTCGGCATCTGGGCCTGTTAAGTAAGATAAAAGACGCTCTACCCAGCTCATCCTTTAAGATGTTGGCTTCATACCTAGCAGAACGAACCTATCAAGTAATAAAAGGACAAGCAACTTCGTCGACTCGGCCCGTCAGAGCAGGTGTACCCCAATGCAGTGTTCTTGGCCCTATATTGTACACTCTATTCACCGCTGATATGCCACTGCCTAAACCCAATAATGGTATGCTAATCGCCACGTATGCTGATGATACCGCCATTCTCAGTCGGAATAAGTCGCCACAAGTTGCCTCAATCAAGATGCAAACATATCTGCACGAACTGAATAGATGGCACAAACGCTGGAGCATCGCTGTGAACACACAAAAATCAATGCATGTCACATTCACATTAAGAAAAGGCGAATGTCCAGACGTATTGCTTGGAAATACAATACCGAGGGCAAATAAAGTAAACTATCTCGGAGTCATACTGAATAAGAGACTAAAGTACGGTGCTCACATAAGCCAGACGGTGAAGAGGTGCCAGTTCAAACTGAAAAAATTTAACTGGATGCTAAGGAGCGACAGTAAACTACCGCTCTACAGCAAAAAGAAAGTTTATAACGCGATTGTGGCACCAGTATTCACCTACGCTATACCCTTATGGGGGATCTGCTGCGCAAACGCACATTAAAAGAATACAAATTTTACAAAACAAAGCATTCAGAAAATGGACCGGAGCCGGATGGTTCGTGAGGAACGAAACACTCCATACAGATCTCAAGATGCCGACTATAGCAGAGCTCATTGGCCGACACAGCTCTAGGTACGCGGATAGACTATCCGTCCACCCAAACCAACTAACGGCAAACCTACACGTCAACACGACAACCAGAAGACTAAGAAGATGACATCCCCTAGATAACCGTGATATAAATTAATTAGAATATAATAGAAAATAAAGGCATTAAGCCATCTCCTTAGTTAAGGTAAATTTAGGCATGAGCTATAGAGTCAAGGACAAAAGCTGCAATAAAATAAAATAAAAAAAAAAATTAAATAAATGGGTATTCAGTAAATATATATGTTTTTTAAGTACTCATAATTCGAGTGGGGTTTGGCTCCAATTTATTATACATAAATGTTTTGTTAAAGTGCTAAATTTGATTGTACCGTTTCTACACTTAATTATAATAAATATATATAAAAAAAAAAACAAAATTTTTTTTTATTAATTCTAACAAAATTGCAATACAGCTGGGAATATGAGCAGTCTAATGTGAGCAACGGCAAACAAAAGGATAGAATTAATTAACGTAAAGACAAGAGGACAAGAGACCATCTCGAATTTGACATGCAGTTCAAGTCGAGACAGTCTGTGGCTAACAAAGAGTTGACATATTATATAGAGATGTTAGGGAAATTGAACACTTTGAAGTAGAATGCGGTTTTTGCAGATGTGACAGCCAATAGTATAGGATTAAGCGCAAAGCTTTAGTTTGGTTTTAGCTATTGACAACCGAATGGTAAAATAAAAATTTAAGGCTATCGTCTATCTGCTAAATAATTGTAATTGTCCTCATTGTCTAGAATTCCGCTTGGCCGGTTCTCGAGTGCCTGTCAACCTGCCAGCCTGTCAGCCTGTCAACCTGCCAGCCTGTCAGCCTGCAGGGTATGCAGCACCTTTTTGGGCAATTTAAAGGAAACGAAAAACGTTTGTGAAATGTGCAAAGGAAGCAATAAAAATAACTCACAAGCATACCCAGAGAGAGAGAGAAAATGGCTAGCGCTACGTACAGCGACCGTATCCTTCAAAAGACAATCTCCGTCGCCGCAAATGCCAACAAGCGCATCTACTGCGCAGCAACTGAGGGCCAAGCAGTTGACTCTCAGCGGACAAAGCGTAATGCCTCGAAATATGTAGGGCTAGGTCATTTATGAAGCCCAAAACTGTGTGTGTGTGAGTGTAGTAGCTGCTAACAAGCACACATACTTACGTACTCATACATGCAAAGCAGTGTTGCCAATTATTGTTGAGCGAAAAAAGGCATTTTTTAGTGGGAACATACTTAAACAAGTAAGAACGTTGCAGTTAGGCGCAACAGCGATATACTTTGTTCCCATAGGTGCATCTTATTTATTTAATAAACATTTAATTAACGAAATATTTCGGCAATTAGAAAACGTACATGGCAAGCAACAACGTTTTTCCTACACATACCTACAAATTTACACATGTACACACTATACGAGTATACACGCAATTTTCTATGTATGCATACAAAAGTTTGCATGCCAGAATATTCTAAGAATTGTGACTGAATTGGGAATTTTTCGATCGTTACTTTAGTTTTGTCAGAGACGCTCTAGCAATCTTATTTGGTTTTAGTTAACACAGCCCATATTAGGTCAGTGGCGCTGATGGTAAGCGCTATGCAAGCTATACTTGTGTGCGTGGGTTCGAATCCCGCAGAAAACTTTTTTTCAAAAATTATTTATTTTTTATTTTTTTTTTTTTATATTTGTTATATAATGCTTGCTGTCAATTGATAATCATTTATAAACATAAGCATATGAATTGTGCATTTAAGTAAAAACTAAAACTGCTTTATGCTTTCCGATTTGCCACGCTGCTTGCTTGGCAAGCAGTTTTTCTATGCATGCATATATGTATGTATGTATATACACAGATGTTTGTATTTGTGTATACACATCCAAGTGTGTATACATATTGCAAGAAGTGCGATTGTGTTGTTTTGTTACGTCACAAGCTGCTGACCAGCTGACCAGCTGTGAATTTATTTAGGTTTAGCTAACGATTACATGTTGTTTTCAAAAGACCTAGGTTCGAATCACGCTGGAAACTTTTTATTTATTAATCGAGAACTTATAAATTTTATTTTTAAAATTCATTAATATTATTATATTTATGTTAAAATGCTTTCTGCCATCATAGCAATTGCTACTAAGCTATTATATGCATGAATTATGCAGTTGGCCACAACAAACTTCTTTGCCGATTTGCCACGCCCCCAGTAGGCGTAGACGCATAAATTTTTGCCAGTTCTTAGAAAGAGCCGAGGCTAACATGCCTGCAAAATTTGGTTGCTTACATTCCAAAAGTGCGAAAATTACAGGGTATTTTTCGATATGCCACGCCCCCAAAGAGGCTGAAAAATTATTTTTGGGGCATCGATAGAGGAGAACATTAGTAACTCAACCATCCAATTTTCAAGCGTCTAGCTCTAAAACTGTAGGAGATATAAACTTTTGCGGTTTGCCACGCCCCCTGTGGGCGTAGATCTATCCACCACAGCTTATTAGTCTTGGGTTGTCAACCCGAGTATACATGCAAAATTTCAAGTCTCTAGTGTCAATAGTGTTCAAAATATAGCACAATTTGAAAAATCTCTATATATTCAGGTCCGATTTGCCACGCCCCCAATGGGCGTAGACATAAAACTTTTTGATCGATCTTCTTAGAATCATAACATTAACTCACATGCAAAATTTCAGCGTTCTAGCTTTAACGGTGTAGAAGATACGTATTTCCCGATTTGCCACGCCCCCAATGGGCGTAGATATATCCGCCATAGCTTTTTGAACTTGGGTTGTCACCCCGAGTATACATTTCAAATTGCAACTCTCTAGCTCATCATCTAGTATGATAACTTAACTATGGGCGGAAGAGTTTTCCGATTTGCCACGCCCCTAGTGGGCGGATCGGGAAAATTTTAACACTTTATAATTCGGGGACATATATGAGTATATGTTTAAAATTTCAAGTCTCTAGCTCTAATAGCGCCGAAAAATATTGCGTTCATACGGACAGACGGACAGACGGACAGACGGACGGACAGCAAGACGGACATTGCACAAACCCAATATACTTTTTCCCCTTCGGGAACAAAGTATAAAAAAAGCTGAAATTTTGGGAAAAAAATCTGACAAAAAAGCTGAAGTTTTTTTGCCTTATTTTAAGGTTTTTTACGAATAGTCCAGTTTTTCGTCTTATTCGTGACAATTATTATTTTTATCGCATTCTTCCATAGTGCCAATTATATTTTAATAAATATCACTTGAATACTCCTATGTTAGTTACGCAGTACGAGTTTATTTTGTATTTTTTTTTTTTCGTTAACTCATCCCATATCCAAATTATTGATACAAAATTAAAAATTTGTTTACGTTACGTTTTTTGAGCATAACTTCTACACCGTTTCAGTTAGACTTCAAATTTATATATTTAGATACATATGATGGATACGCAGATTGTTACGCCCCTTCGCCCCAATTCGAATAAAAACGAATCTAAAAATGGAGTTATAAGCGTCCAAAATATAGGCCAACCCACCTTGGCCATAACTGTGCGGTTAGCAGAGCACGCGCTTTTTTTTTTTGGCAACTTCTCTAAATATGTTAAATTGCTAAGTATAAAAGAAAGCGGAAAACAAGCAAAATATTTTTTTAAAAAGCCAGAATTCCCGCTTTCCGCTGTTTTGGAATTTTTCCCGCAATTGGGTTTTCAAAAAAGCCAGATTTGACGGGAAAAAAGCTGATTTGGCAACACTGATGCAAAGAGACAAGCAGCGCTGCTCTGTTAAAGGACGGTGCTGCAACGATGAGGGCAGCGCATTTTGCTTCACTTCTACTACAGCGAGTGTCCTACTTATGGCACGCCCAGCTTATCAGCCGTTGCTACCGTCGCTGTCAACGCTGCTCGCGTCGCCATCAGAGTCGCAGCAGCATCGAATTTTATGCCAAGGGCAGTAGCAGCCCAAAGGCGCAGACATAACCTCAACTTCTTGCGCGCTGCTTACCACGCTGCCAGCGTCAACTGCGCTGATGCTGCCATTAGGGCAGCCATTTTATAAGCCAGGCAACAGTAATTTGCGTGAATTTATATGCACACACACACACACACACATACATATGTATATGAGTACGCATTGAATGCATTGGTGTATTAATTTTGCAAATTTCGAGATCTCAAAGAATACAAAAACATTTATATAAAATTAAAAAGTATATATATTTCATATTAATATATATACAAGCGCTTGAATATACTAATATTTAAAATATATGTAGCTATGTATATAAAGATGTTTATAAAATTGGGTTACCCTTATATTTGATACTGCAATCGTAACGTTGTTTTGTCTTAGAATATTACCGTTACCAAAAAAAAAAAAAAAAAAAAAAAAAAAAAAAAAAAACTTTTCGTTCAGTCAGATTTGTGCGTTTCGTTTTTATGATTGGCTTCGTCGTCTTCCTCACTGACTGTAGATTGAACTTAACTTGCTAATCGTGAGCTCTTTCGAGTTGTGCGTTTTCGTTTTATTATTATTTGATTGCAATTTGATTTACTTGTTGCGATATTCTAACTATTTTAACTTGACACTTTTTAAAACATGGCTTTTGTTTGGCATACGAGGAGAATAAAAAAAAATATATATATATATATATATACGCTTTTGTATACGCGTACACACTGACACACACATAAACTCACTCAATCAGCACACGTACACACACACACCAACGCAGGCCACAGCGCGAAAAAAATCTAGTGGCGGCGGCTGCGATGGCGACGTGTTAAACACAAAAAAAAAATTATATGTATAAAAGCTGTGCAAATGTAGCTAAAATTTTTTTTTTTTTTTTATTAAGCGATTTGAGTTTGCCGAAACGGGATGTTTAAAAAAAAAGCGAACTTGCGCAGCAATAAAAAAATCACAAAAATTAAAGCAGTTCACTATTATTTGAATAGCAGAACCAATTCAGAAAAGAAGTTCCGTTTCCGTTTCTGTTACTGATTGGGACTCTTGCCGTGGAATTATGCTGCGAACGCCCGCTTTAACCACGTCCGACGCTCTAAAGTGTGCTACAAACTATGTTGAAATCTTGCGCGGAACTGAATGGAGTGTTGCGAATCGTGTGTACAGCAGCCGTCGTTGCCGTGGCCCGTGCACTGGCGCTGGCTCCGTTTCTGTTTCTAGTTTACGGACTTTGGCTCAGCTGTCAATGCGGCAGCACTGACAGGAGGATGCTAATGTTAATGCCGACGCTGGACCAGCCGAGCCAATGACAAAGTCAACTACAGCAACGGGCTAGGAGAGAGCCAAAGGTAAAAAGAGAGAAAGCGTAAGCGCGCGTGCGGCATCGCTGGGATACACAGCACAGCCACCAACTGCTTAACTATGTACATCTGGCTAACTAGCATCGCTTGAATCAATGAATAACATATTTAACATTCCTTTAGCCAAAAATTTTAAATACATTTTGTATTGTATGTAACAATTTTGGGTAGCCAGAGTTTTTGAGAAATGGAGAGTTGCCACATAGAACACAATCTGATCAATAAGTATGAAACTAATCTAATCAATAAATATGAAAATGAAGCTGTTATGTTGTTGATTTTCTCTTTAGCTGTTTATAAAATATATTATGTAGAGAGTGTATATTGTATAAAATTTGTAACGTCAAATATGCAGACTGACAAGCAAACTTAACAGAATGTATATCAACGTACTAGCTTTAACAACAAAACAAAAAACATGTAAATGATAGCCGTATAAAACCAAATAGCAATATGTTATTGAATGTTAGCATAGCGAATCACTGTTAAAAGACTCACGATTGAGTAACACTAGGTTATGCAAAGCGGTCTGTTAAGTTAACAGTGAAACGTCACACGGGGTCTGCCGCGCTTAAGTTTGTATGAAAATTAGGCAATTTTGGCACTGTTAACTATCTTAAAACTAGTAGACTTAACTAAGTCGATTCAAGTGGCGAATTTTCAGTTCTATATAGATTAATGAATCTGACAATATAAGGGTTTTTTAAAAGTTTGTATTCTAAGCCGTTTTTAGGCAATTATTGGTGAAGGTAATTCGATTAATCGCCAATATCTTCGTCTTATGTAACTTAAACTTTATTTTAAATGACTATTTATTACAAAAGTAACTAGCATTACACATATACTAATCGTTTCCCAACAATCCACATCATTATATCTATCATATTCATTCATCAGATTAGAAATCTGTTGGCCAATGATTGGGTGCGGCATTGTTAGCTTCCACCAAGATTTCTAATGGCTGGTTCAACCAGATTATCTGTTTCTTTATGTTTGACTACTTATACTCTTAGTCCTTTTTAGGTTTTTTAATTAATACTTACTACAGGTCTGCCAGAATACATTCATTTCTTGCAGCATAGTACTGTACAGTAGTAAAGTGTTCTCAAAATACTGCACCCATTTCATTACTGTACAGTATTTTCTAGTGTGCAGAAGAATCGAGAACAGCATTTCAACTGTTCTCAACTAGAGTGAGAACAGTAAAATGTAGTACACTTCGTGAGTGAGGACAATTTTTGTCTCGTTTCTACACGTTGTACACCATTTACAATTATGAGAACAGCATTTCTGTCATGCCTAACAGCTGTGCAAGCTATCACCCTATTACTCAAGCGACTCTTATGATAAATATAAATATGTATGTATATAAATAATAAATATAAATATACAAATATATATAAATAAATATGTATTAAATATTATTATATTATATATTATATTATTATATTATTAAATGTAAACTGTTGTAGAATGATCTGGAAAAACTCATCATCAACTTAGAAGTAAGCATTTATTAAGCATTAAATTTTCTAGAATAAGAAATCCCGAAAATTCCCTATGCAAGAGAAGCAAGTATAAAAGGCTTGCTGCACATCGAGTCGCTAGTCAGTTGTATTGTGCGTTACCTTTGCAATGCTACGTTCACTATAAAAAATATTTGTTGATTAACTTGCAAAGGCAAGCTGATAAAATGTAAAATGTTCGCCCTTCCAGCGAGTAGTGCAGCATCCGAAAGAGCCTTTTCGGTTGCTAAAATCTGATTAATTATAAACGTTGCAAACTTGCAACCACAGATGACTTAGTAAATAAGATAATGTTTTTGCACTCAAATATTAATTTATTATATAATGAGTCATTTTTAGAAATAAATTTATAAATATGAAATAAATTTATAAAATGTGTATGCAATTTTTTTAAAGAAATTTTGTATGAAGCGTCATCAATAACAACTCAATGTACAGTGAGTTTACTGCACACCAAAATAGTGTGCAGTAAAAACCACTGTACACTACTTTTAGTGTACTCATAAGATGCTGCACAGCATGGGAGTGAGTGAAACGGCAAGCTGTCGATACAGACAAGTTGTACAACATTTACTGCCACCCATTTAAGCTGTACACAAAAAAAGTGTACAGGTTTTTATAATGAATGATTCATTTGCCCATTTGGATGCATTCATGCAGATGTCTAATACATACTTACCTAATATGACAGTGTTACCGTTACTCTTGATGTTAACTAACAGACCCCCGTGTGACGTCACACGGTCCTAAGTGTGCTCTGTTATTCAATTGGATACTTGGCGGTAGCACTAACCATACAACACATAGACTAGACAACTAGAACAAACTTTTTTCACGAACCAGATCTTGATTTCGCGTCCTAATCATCTTCGTATTTGCTCGGCTCTGTCATTTGCTGCTCGAGCAGTGAAAATATCATAGTTGATATTCAGTTCGCTGCCAGTGCTCGAACGAAATGATTCTATTCTCATATGAAGCAACACTGTGTGCTATTCTTTCTTTATTCACTCTCTCACTCTCTCTATGCCTCTCATATATATACATATGTATGCAGGCACAAGCCAGCAGCGCACAAAAATTGAAATTTGTCCGCGACTTGCGATTCACAACGATCCCGTCTGCCATTCTTAGTAAGAGTATGCCGAACTCTTGCAAAATTTTATTGTTTTCGTGATTATTTTTGGGAAGGGTATGAAAACGCTGATGTGCATAAGCATTACTTTTTCGCGATGAGCATGCACACACACATTTACTGCGTCTTGCTACATGTATGAGCAGTTATGTGACTGTGTGCGAAACTTTTGCTGTCTGTAGCAATTGCAGGGACCAACATTTGCAGTTTGTTCTCTTGCTACCTGCGCTATTCAGTAGTTTTCTATTTTGTATATTTTGAATTGTAGAGTGACTGTCAAATGAGCCTTTACGGCTTGCAGCATTCATTTTGGCAATAATGAGTACATGGTGTATTCTATTTGTCAATACATATGAATTTCCAGATCCACTTAAATCGTTTATAACCCGTTCAAAAATGGTTTGTTACTAAATTAATTATAGTTATTTTTATTTACATGTTTAACATACATGTTTAACATGTATAAGAATGAATGCATATGAACATAAATGCCAAATGCATTGGGAAAGTAGATTTGACAGTCTACAAGGTCGAACAAATCTAAGACCGTTCCCACAATTCTAAGGCCGAGGTCTACAAGAACAACATATGCAAAGAGATTTTGAACACATAGATTGACATCGACATCGATGTTTTCATTCAAATTTACATCACTACTTGGCGGGCACTGAGGCAAAGATCCTCCAAGTGCTCATAAGCAACCAAAATAAGTTTTTTTGCAACGAATTCAATAGTAAGAGCCATTAAAATGATCAATCCATACTTTTATTTACTTAAAATACAAAAACTTATTAGATAATGGAAGAAACTGTGAGGCCTTCGTTTATTTCAAATTGAGGGCGGAGGGGGCGTGGCATCTAAAATCTGAAAATCTAATAAATCTGCGTATCCCTAATACCAATCAACTTATTTATTATGGGGTCTGCGACGCCTCCTTCTGCCTGTTTCATACATTTTCACAAAACCATTATACCCTGAATTCCCATTTTCAATGGGTTCAGGGTATAACAAGTAAGAATTCCATTTCTAGATGGACGATCTTCATGAAACTTTCGGAATATATCAATAGCATCCAAATATATCTATTTGCTAAATTGCAAGTATCTAGCATATGAAATGCGTTTTTTTTTTTTTCAAATTGGGGGCGAAAGGAGCGTGGCATCTGCAACTTACATTATCTGCGTATCCATAATATCTATCTAAATATATAAAGTTGAAGTCGCTAGCTAAAGCAGTGTAGAAGTTATGCCCAAAAAACCTAAAATATATAAACGAATTTTCTATTTTTTATCGATAGTTTGGAAATGGGATGAGTTATCTGCGTAACTAACATACGAGTGTTCATGTGAAATTTCAGCTCTCTAGCTTTTGTAGTTTCCGAAATCTCGACGTTCATACGGACGGACGGACAGACGGACGGACGTACGGACAGCAGGACAGGGCTAGATCAACATTTCTCGTCACCGTGATCAAGAATATATATACTTTGTGGGGTCTACCACGCGTCCTTCTGCCTGTTACATACTTCTAACAAAACCATTATACCCTGATTTCCCATTTTCAATGGGTTCAGGGTATAAAAAGGGCTTAGAATACCCTTATATTGTCAGATTCGTGAATCTATATTGAACTTATAATTCACAACTTGAATCGCCTTAGTTAAGTCTACTAGTTTTAAGACAGTTAAGAGTGCCAAAATTGCCTAATTTTCATACAAACTTAAGCGCGGCTGACCCCGTGTGACGTTTCACTGTTAACCTAACAGACCGCTTTGCATAACCTAGAATTACTCAATCGTGCCACTAACCATACTCAATCGCACGATTGAGTAACACTAGGCTGAAAATTAGGCAATTTCGGCACTGTTAACTATCTTAAAACTAGTAGAGTTAACTAAGGCGATTCAAGTTGCGAATTTTCAGTTCTATATAGATTTATGAATCTGACAATATAAGGGTTTTTGAAAATTTTGTATTCCAAGCCGTTTTCTTGGCAGTTATTGCTGGCGGTAATTCGATCAACCGCCAATATCTTCGTCTTATATAACTTAAACTTTATTTTAAATGACTTTTTATTACAAAAGTGACTAGTATTAACATATACTAATCGTTTCCCAACAATCCACATCATTATATCTATCATATTTATTCATCATATTAGAAATCTGTTGGCCAATGATTGGGTGCGGCATTGTTAGCTTCTACCAAGATTTCTGATGGCTGGTTCAGCCAGATTATCTGTTTCTTTATATTTGACTACTTATATTCTAGTCCTTTTTAGGTTTTTAAATTAATATATACAATTTATTTCGGTCTTTGGGCTTTTTTTTTTTTGACATGGAAGCAGGTGTGAGCAGCAGCTTACCTGATATGACTTCGACATGTTCCCTATTTGAATATTGAATTATATTGATATTTATGAACAATACTAATGGCGAAAATTAAAAAAAATCATGCCTTTTGATCATTTTTTCGGACGTAGACGTAGTACCCATTCAGGAAGTGCTTTTGCTGCTGCCAGAAGGCCTCACAGTTTCTTCCATTATCTAATAAGTTTTCGTATTTTAAGTAAATAAAAGTGAGGATTGATCATGATTATGGTTCTTACTATTCGAATTCGTTGCAAAACAACTTATTATGGTTACTTATGAGCACTTGGAGGATCTTTGCCCCAGTGCCCACCAAGTATCCAATTGAATAACTGAGCCCACTTAGGACCGTGTGACGTCACACGGAGTCTGTTAGTTAACATCAAAAGTAACGGAACTGCTCTTTGCGTAACCTACTGAGTCTTTTAACAGTGACTCAATCGTGCATAACGAATGTACGGTACCACACTTTCATATGTTTTTCGTTAACGGTGCACGCAAAATCGAGACATCTTGGCGCATAAATGACTGACATATTCTGTTAATGTGCTATTTTACACACTTAACGTAACAGTGCCAACATATCGACCGACCGCCATTATTGCTAGTTGTGTGTCGGCCGTCTATCGCCCGTCGAAATATTTTTAATCTGCAAATTTTTCTCAACTTATGTTTTTATTATGTTTAAGAAACATTTACTAAAGCAGAAATCAATACACTGCTAAGCTCAAAAGTTAAACGAACGAAATCGAGGCGAGCACTTTGCAACTCCAAAACGACGTTACGTTAACGAAACAGCCAACGAGCACCAAACAGCAGACTCACTTACGCTCACGCACGTAAACCATAATAACGAAAAGTGAAAAAAAGAAGAAACGTCAACTATTTATAAGAAATACGTACAGGATCAATTCGAAGCGGATCAAACACATTCAATTCATCATTGAGCTGATTTTAGCTTGAAGAAATAAAAGCCAAAGACATCGTTGTGCCTCTTCCAATAAATAGTGTATTTGTGTGCGTGAGTACGTACGTGTGTATCTGTGTGTGCGTGTGTTGTCTCTGATTGTTTTCTATTGTGTGCGCAGTGCGTGCATTCGTTCGGTTGAGGGGGCGGGTGGGGCAAGTGCAAGTGGCAGCAGCAGCTAAAGGAGTGAAATCTGTGCCACAAATGGGAAAAACAGAACTGTGTAAGTAGCAACAAAACGCGCGCATGCTTCCAAGAGGGTGTGGTGGCGACTGTTGTAGAGGGTGGCTTGCTTGGGGTACAGGGGATGACTGCTTTCGTGCTATTATTTTTTGTTTTTGTTGTTTTTTCTTTTTATATTTGCTTATTATGATTTTGCCTCATTGCAGTTGAACGGGCTCGAGTTTCTTGAAAGAAGCGCGCGTCCATGTTTGAGCTTTTAATGCTGGCCGAGAACAGACGACGGCAACTCGTTTAACAACAGCACAACAAGGACCAGCAGCACTGGCCATGCTCCCCATAAGCGAGGAGCAGCACGTGGACAACAGCAGCAGCAATCAGAAACACGCAGATGTCTCAGATGAAGCCGCTGCAGCAGCTACGGCCGCGAATGGTCTGGTCGATGATAAGACAGCACTGGCCGCTGATGCTAGCCTGTGGACGGCTTTATATGACTATGATGCGCAGGGCGAGGATGAGCTGACACTGCGTCGGGGACAGATTGTGGTCGTGCTATCCACAGATAGCGAAGTCTCCGGCGATGTGGGCTGGTGGACGGGCAAGATCGGTGATAAGGTACAGTTACAAAATTAATAGTTAAAAGTAATTAGTTACTCATCAGAGCTTATTCATTTGCAAGGTTGGGGTTTTCCCGCGCAACTTTGTAACAGATGCAGATCCATTGGAATTGCCGCACGAAATCGACGAGTCGGAGCTGGACATCAAAGAGGTGATTGGCTCTGGCGGCTTTTGCAAAGTGCATCGCGGCTACTACGACAACGAGGAGGTCGCTATAAAGATAGCCCATCAAACGGGTGAGGACGACATGCAGCGGATGCGTGACAATGTCCTGCAGGAGGCCAAGCTCTTCTGGCCGCTAAAGCATCGCAATATCGCGGCACTGCGTGGCGTTTGCCTGAAAACAAAGTTGTGTCTAGTGATGGAATATGCACGAGGCGGCAGCCTCAATCGCATACTCGCTGGAAAAATACCACCCGACGTGCTCGTCGATTGGGCGATACAAATCGCTTGTGGCATGAACTATCTGCACAGCGAGGCGCCCATGTCGATAATACATCGTGACCTTAAGTCTTCCAATGTGCTCATCTATGAGGCCATCGAAGGCAGCCATCTGCATAATAAGACACTCAAAATAACCGACTTTGGCCTCGCGCGCGAAATGTACAACACGCAGTGCATGAGCGCTGCCGGCACCTACGCCTGGATGCCACCCGAGGTCATTAGCCGGAGCATGTACTCCAAGTGAGTGGACGCAATGTGAAATGTGGACAGCATCCAAATTGATCTAATCTGCAATCCATTCTATTGTAGATCATCAGATGTGTGGAGTTATGGTGTGCTACTCTGGGAGCTGATAACGGGCGAAACGCCTTACAAAGGTTTCGATCCGCTTTCCGTTGCATATGGCGTCGCCGTCAATACGCTAACGTTGCCGATACCAAAAACTTGTCCGGAAACGTGGGGCGCATTAATGAAAAGTGATGGAAATACAAATTATCGGCATATGTTCGATAATATAATATATAATTCTTTGCAGGCTGCTGGGAAAGTGATCCGCATAGACGACCTGATTTCAAGAAAATCATCGAGCAGCTGGAGAGTAGCGCGTGCTCCAAATTTACGCTAACGCCTCAGGAATCTTTTCACCACCTGCAGGAGCTGTGGAAGAAGGAGATTGCCGAAGTGCTGCACGATCTGCGCGAAAAAGAAAAGGTATCCGGGGAATACACAATAAGCAGAGACATCCTTGTCTATTCTTTTTATGGGGTCCCTTTTAGGAAATTTTCTCTCATTCTCTTTATCTATTTATGTTCAGTTCTGTATCTCGAAATAGCATATATCTTTCTTAAGATCTCACACAAACAAAATTTTCTAATTATTTGATTTAATTGCCTTTTTCTATAAAATTGTTCAATCAAAATTTTTTACTCAACTCCAAACCATGTTAAGCGTTTCCAAACTATCGAAGAGGTAAGCGCGCCTTGTTAAAAAAAAGGGCAAAACATTTTTGCTGCTCGATTTTATTTCCGTTTAATTTCGAATTCGTTTCGTTTCTGTTGCTGTGTTTTATTTATTATCGATTTATTTTGGTCATTGCTATTCGAGTCTTGTGTGCATTAAGTTTGTCCCCCAACACCATCACACACACCCAGTAATTGCATGGTTTTGCCATTTGCGTGTTTTGAGTCTGAGTCCCCACTGAAAATCCCCATTTCCTAGTTAATCCAAAAGTGTTCGATCCCCTAGGAGCTGCGCAACAAGGAGGAGCAGCTGAAACTGATGCAAAAGAAGCAGCTGGAGAAGGCCAACAAGCTGCATGAGCTAGAAGAACAGCTACGCCAACGCGAAATCAATATACTGGGCCGCGAGCTGATGATGCAGCCAGTTAACGTGGTGGTGCCGGTGCCATCAAAGCGGAAGCCCAAAAAGAGTAAAAAGGTAAAATCCAATTTAATATCTCTCCACACCATATATTTACTAATATTTGCTGTATTATTTGTTACAGAAACCGCTGCAGATATCACTACCAACGGAATTCCGGCACACGATTACGGCCGTTTGTGACAAGGTGGAGCCACCCGGATCGCCCTCCCTCTCCAGACTGCGCATTGTGACACGTAAGTCAAACAGAAGTTCGGACGAAATTTTTTCAAAATTGTTCCCAAATTGACTATTCCAATTCTACAAATATAATCAATTTGATTTTGAGTGAAAATCAAGTTGGATACAAAATGGAAATAAATTTACTTACTCTCAACTCATTCCAAATGAAAATTAAATAAAGTGTAAATGATTTTGCTTTTTTCAATCCTACAGACAATATATTATCGGTATCGATACATATATATATATATTTTTTTTTATAGTATTTTCAAACCTTTTAATTTTGTATTCTAATTAACTGTTATGTAGACTGTTAAAACAATACAATTCCATACGTTCCACATGGCATTTTCAGTTTTCCACTGTTGCTAAACTAGATGAATGCATGATTTGAAATTTGTAATTAATTTAGCTAAATTTAATTTTGATTATTCCCTTATTTTTAGTCATTATTTTTATCAGTTATAATTTGTATATGTTAGTTAAATTATCGTTTAATTTCTTCTTATTTTTTTCCTTATTTTGTGGTTGACATTGGCTTTCTTTTGTTGGGCTCGTGGCTCGTAGTGACCGATGGGCATAAAAACAAGACCTGGGGTCCGTCGACAATGCACCAGCGCGAGCGATCGCTGCTGCCGCCACAGCTGGGCGGCCAGCCCGAGTGGCCGGCGCAGAGTTCGACGCACTCGTCGTTTAGCAAGAGTGCGCCCAACCTAGACAAGAAGCTGCTGAATGCTGCGGCCGCAGCAGCAGCTGGAACAGCGGTCACAGGTGGCGTCACTCCGACGGCGGCGATGGCAACCCAGTTGCTAGGCAACTCCACTGTGGGCAGCATTGTCGGCGGCTCGACGCCCACGTCGCCCTTATACTTGGGCGGCAATGTGGCGGCGATTGGTGCGGTTGGCGCTGGTGTGGCTACAGGTATGCCATTTTTAATACTGCATACCAATACCAACAGCAACAGCAACAATAGTAGTCACATATATAACAACAACCACAACCACAAAACTAATACAAACAGCATCATGTCATCCAATGCCTCGCCTCGGTTAAACGGCAATCACAACAACAACAACAACATCAGCAGCAGCCACAACAACGGCAACAGCAATAAGAATATATCAAATCGTTCGCCTGCCACAAACATTTTTGGTCGCGCCCGCAGTCAGGATCATGGTCTGGATCTGCCGCACAGTGGCAGCAATGTGATCCACTTGATACCCGACGATAGCTCCGAGACGGACACCCTGACGCCGGCAACGGGCTTCCACTTCCACTTCCTGAAGTCGAGCGCCTCCACCGTAGCAATGGCGCCCATTGTATGCGGATCGACCTATGGCGGCAGCCTCGGCAACAGTCCGGCCGTGGGCCGTAAGAAACTATCGCTGGATAGCCAATTCATGCAGTCCGGCGGCATGCAGCTGACACCGGCTATGACGGCAATGTCGCCGTTGGTGGTGCAGCCGACAATGGAGCGAGGCGATAATAATACATATGATCGCGCCTTCTATCGTAGCCTGGAGAAGAAGATATTGGCCAGCAGTGATCGTGTGAACTCCAAGTCGAGCGGTGACCTCACCATGTACAACTCCGCCACTCGGCTGACCGAAGCGCGAATCGAAGCAGCGGAGGATGCACTGGAGAGTCGCTTTCAGCGTAATGCTTCCGGCTCCCAGTTTCCGCGGCATTGCTTCTTTCGGCAGCAGCCGAATAGCAATGAGGGCGACAACGACATCGATGACGACGACAGCGATGCGGAAATTCAGCATCAAGACTGGGACCAAGACCAGTACGATCGGGATGTGGAAGATGAGCAGCGCAATATTCACTCACATTGCTCCTCGGAGCACTCGTCTTCAACCGTCGACACCTCAGCCAGTCAGGCACGCCCCAACTGCCCCACGTCGCGAAAGAGCTCGGTGACGTTTCAGATGAACTTCCTCACATTTGAGACGACGCCCAAGGCCACGTCCACAGCGACAGCGACTACAATAGCAGCAAGCGATACGCAGACGTCAATAGCATCGATCAGCTTTGGCACCAACTACAGCTCCAGCGATAACGATAACGGCAACGATGACGACTGGAACGATCGGCTGAACCGCAGCGATAACGATAACGACTGCAGCGATGTGGCACAGAACGGTACTGGAGTACAAGAGAGCTGCATACTGCAGACGCGCCGCATGCAGGACATTCAGCCACATCCGGATGTGGTCAAAATGAAGGAATACCTCTTGGCCGAACAGCTTCGGCAAGACACCAAGCAAACCAAGAAGCAAAAACAGAAGCTGCGCTGCATCACAAAATCGAAGTCTGTCGAGGCGCCGGACAGTGCTACAGGCAACAGTCAGCAGCCGCAGCAGGTGCTACAGCAGCACTCATCGAGTGGCAAAATCAAATCATTAATCAATCTATTCACACGCGGCTCCAAGAAGAGATACACAAAGCTCTCCGATCAGCAACTGGCCTCAGCGGGTAGCAAAAGCGGCAGCATTGCTCAGTTCGGCGCCATCGATCCACATGAAACGCAATTGCCACTCGCCTCCGGCAAATCTACGACGGAACGTTCTGCGAAGCGCAAGAGCAAAAAGCCCCAAACGCAGTCTTGCGAACAATTGGAACGTGTCTGACTCTGTCCGTGTCCCTACCCACAGTGTCCGCGCGCGTATGTATGTGTGTTTGTGAATGTGTGTGTGTGTGCTCAGGTCTTATCCAAATGTTCTATTTGTTGTGTTAGTTGTTGTGGTCAAAGCCGTGCATCGTCGCAGTCCTGCATCAATCAATCAAACACCTGCATATATATATGCAGCCATCTAAGAGCCCATTGTTTTATATTAAAACCATAGACTAAATCTAAGTAACCTACACATTTACACACACCTATACACATAGACACACACATATACACTAGCTCCTTACTGCTTGCATACATCTAACAATAACAATAACAAGGAAATTTCCGTTTGTTCATTTGATTTTTTTTTTTTTATCTAATGCTCCACATATGTGTTAGCAGAGCTCGCTAAAGTCTAGACAAAAATTGTAAAAAACAAAAATCATGTTTCAACTAGGAATGAGTTTACGATGAGTGTATTATGTCGCCACAGAGAATTCGACTCGAATAACAAAAGAAAAAAGACGATGATTCAACATGAGAGCGAGAGAGTGAGAGTGGAGTAGATGAACGACTCAGAGTGAGATAGAGAATAAAGGTGGAGGAAGGATATTAGAGGACATGAATGTCAGGTAGAGAGAGGTGTGCGAGAAAGAAAGAGAGAGCCAGTCAGGGATAGAGAGAGAATCAGAAAAAATGAGTGAGGGAAAGTTTGCAATTTAAAATTGAGGAATTGGTCCTTAAGAAAAAAATGAATATGTGTATATGTATATATATATGATTTTCTATTTTCATTGGGTTCAGGGTATAACAAAATAGTTTTGGCAACCAAGTAAAAATAAAAAATGTTTTATTTACTGAATAGGCATGTCTTGGTGTTTTATTTACTGAATAGGCATGTCTTGGTTGCCAAAACTATTTTGTTATACCCTGAACCCAATGAAAATAGGAAATCAGAGTATTATAGTTTTGTTAAATGTATGTAATAGGCAGAAGGAAGCGTGGCAGACCCCATAAAGTATATATATTCTTGATCAGGGTGACGAGAAATGTTGATCTAGCCCTGTTCGTCTGTCCGTCCGTCCGTATGAACGTCGAGATTTCGGAAACTACAAAAGCTAGAGAGCTGAAATTTCACATGAACATTCGTATGTTAGTTACGCAGTATGAGATTATATTGTTTTTTTTTTTTTCGATAACTTATCCCATTTCCGAAATATCGATACAAAATCAAAAATTCGTTTATTTTTTTTAGGTTTTTTGGGCATAACTTCCACAAAGTTTTAGCTAGAGACTCCAACTTTATATTTTTAGATAGATATTATGTATACACAGATTTTGCAATTTTTAGATTTTGCCACGCCACCTTTGCCACCAATTTGAAAACGCATTTCAAATACTAAAGACTTGCAATTAAGCAAATAGATACATTTAGATACTGTTAATCTACTCTGAAAATTTCATGAAGATCGTCCATCTAGAAATGGAGTTATAAGCGTCCAAAGTTCAGCCCAACCCACCCCCCAAGCCACGGCAGCAACTGCGCAGTTAGCAGAGCGCGCGCTCATAAGTGCGTAAAGAAGAAGAGTATGACTTTTTTTGCAGGGTTCAGGGTATCTCGTAGTCGAGCCGTCTCGACTAGAGCCTTCTTACTTGTTTAAAATTGTTATCCAAATGAAAGCTATAAAGCAAATATTGAACAAGAAGAGGGCGAATTTTTTTTTATCGATAATTTGGAAATGGGACGAGTTACCGAAAAAACAAAATAAACTTGTTCTGCGTAACTAACATACGAGTAATCATGTGAAATTTCAGCTTTTTAGCTTTAGTAGTTTCCAAAATCTCGACGTTCATACGGACAGACGGACAGGGCTCAATCAACTTATTTTTTTATGCTGATCAAGAATATATATACTTTATGGGGTCTGCTACGTCTCCTTCTGCCTGTTACATACATTTTCACAAAACCATTATACCCTGAATTCCCATTTTCAATGGGTTCAGGGTATAATAAAACTACAGTGCATCTAACCGAAAACCAGCAGTGTATCGTGAACGTTTGAAGGGAAACCGCTAACAGAAAAAAACTTGCAATAGGCCCAAGCACAAAGTGAATTGGTGTAGTTGAATTTTATAAAATAAAATTTAATTAATTAAATATTATATATATACATATATTTTTATATCTATCAAGTTTAAACTCAGGGAAAAAGAGTCAAGATTATTAAAGATTTATTAGAACAAACGTTTGCTATAGATAAAATACCAGTGAAAAAAACCCAAGCAAATAGACAAAAATAAGTCATTCGGTAAGCACATACATATATTTGGTTCCATAGGATATATAATATATATAGCTTTTGTCTGTTCTTTGCTTGCACAATATGGAGCGTGGAGAAATCTGAGAATTGTACATCACAATAGAAAATATTTATAAAATGTTATCGTCAGTTAAGTAGATGATTTATTTGTATAACTATATACATATCAAATATTTCATATACATACAAATAATATATATATATATACATATATATTTATATATACACTAAGAAAACGAAGAACTTTAGTTGAGCCTAGCGTTAGTCGTACAGCAATCTTCTGATTGCAGCAGCAAGATTGAACAATCTCTCAGTTTCTGCTTGTTTTGATGCTCTCTGATCTATCGTGAAATTGTTTTAATATTTCGACTTTCTTCCTTTGGTATTCTTGTGCAGTTTTATTTACATATATTTTAATTGAATTTCAATTGGCTTTTATTTATAATTAGTGTTTGATTTGAAAAAAAAAAAAAAATATATATATATATAAGAACAAGTAAGAAGGCTCTAGTCGAGGCTCGACTACGAGATACCCTGAACCCTGCAAAAAAAAGTGATACTCTTCTTCTTTACGCACTTATGAGCGCTCTGCTAACTGCGCAGTTGCTGCCGTGGCTTGCGGGTGGGTTGGGCTGAACTTTGGACGCTTATAACACCATTTCCAGACGATCTTCATGAAATTTTCAGAATAGGTTAAGAGTATCTAAATCTATCTATGTGCCAAATTGCAAGTCTTTAGTATTTGAAATGCGTTTTTTCAAATTGGGGCGGAGGGGGCGTGGCATCAAAAATCTGAAAACTACAAAATCTGCGTATCCATAATATATATCTAAATATATAAAGTTAAAGTCTTTAGGTGAAACGGTGTAGAAGGTATACCCAAAAAACCTAAAAAATTGAAACGAATTTTCGATTTTTTGTCGATAGTTTGGAAATGGGACGAGTTATCGAAAAAACAAAATAAACTCGTATTGCGTAGCTAACATACGAGTGTTCATGTGAAATTTCAGCTCTCTAGCTTTTGTAGTTTCCGAAATCTCGACGTTCATACGGACGTACGGACAGACGGACAGGGCTCAATCAACTTATTTTTTTATGCTGATCAAGAATATATATACTTTATAGGGTCTGCGACGTCTCCTTCTGCCTGTTACATACATTTTCACAAAACCATTATACCCTGAATTCCCATTTTCAATGGGTTCAGGGTATAAAAAGAAAACAGAAAAAAACTGTGATGAAAAATGATGAGAAACTAAACATCAAGACAAAAATAAGAAACAAGAAATTTATTTTATGTATTATTGTATGCAAGCTTTTAATTTTCAAAAATACCCTGTAAGCATTTGCAATGGCAACCATGAAAGAAGATATTAAGCGATCCCATCAGCTATATATATATATATATATATATATATATATATATATATATATATTTATAATTTATCTATGTTTCTATGTCTGTCTAGTACGAATGTTTCGATCTCGAATTTTAAGTTTTTGAACCCTCTCAATTTGCTGCCTTCAGTTGCTTGCCACTGTATATACAGGGTATCGGCTAGTCGATCAACGACGACTAGATCATTTTTGTTTTGCTATTTTTATTTAAGTTTGTTTTTCTATCGTTTTACCTTGAATGTAATTTGTATACCTATGTATTTTTCATTTGGAAAACCAAACAGCAAAGAGAAAAGATAATAAAAAAATGTCAAGAACAAGAACAGCAATAAGCGTACACAGAAACCCGAAACGGAAAATAAAACATTAAAAAATAATATGAAAAAAAAAAAAACAAAAGCGAAAATTTTAATTTTACTCGAGCCTTTAGTTACCTCCCCGGTGTAGGTTGGTTCTTGCCTGTAGTGAACCCAACCCCTAGTCCCCACCCAGGTCCCTGCCCATTACTTGACCCACTCTCGAGCTACTTACCAACACCCATACCCGAAGTAAGAGTAACCGTTTAGCCACACGTTTCTCAACACTGTTTGGTCAACTGTTCACGCTGCCGTCTTGTGGGGCCGCCCCAACAGGCTATCAGGGTAACAGCAAGGAGGACTGGAGCGCGGGACCAGCCGAAATGCCCATCATGTCGCCATCCCCGTATCTGCTTAGCCGCTTCACCAGCAACGTGCCGCTGCCGACGCTCTATGCCGGCGACTCGGCCCGCAAGCCGAAACTCTCCGTGATCGAGCTGCTGCTCTACAACATGGCATCGCTGCTGGCGGGCGTCGCGGCTGGCTACGATGTGCGCATGTCCAATGTGTCGCCAGTGCATCCGACGCTGCTCAGCGAGCTGCCCGCCTTGAAGGCAGCGCCAAAGCCGACTAACTTGGATGACAGGGAGCAGCTTCCGGACCAGGTCGATCAAAGCGAAAATCAACTGGAGACAAAGTCTCACTTGGGCACCAAGCGCAGCTCTGTGAGGTGAGTGCATGTCAAATTAAAAAAAAAAAAAAAAAAAAAAAAAAAAAAAAAAAAAAAAACAAGTAAGAAAGCTGTAGTCGAGACTGCTCGACTACGAAATCCCCTGAGCCCTTCTTCGAACGAATCATATTCCAAGAATGCTTCGTTTCGATTCTCCACGCGTAAGAAACTATACATGCGAAAACACGAACACACACACACGCTGATCTATGCTTGTACGCCTGTATGTGTGTATGCATGTGTGTAAGCATTGCAAGCGTCTTGCTGTCTCGCTGCCTTTGTTGCTGCGGCACATGGGTTTTGATGAGAAAACTTTGATGATTAATAATTCTGTTTCTTCAGATTATGATTATGATATTCATATCTATATGCTAAACCAAACTGCATGTCTCTAGTATTTGAAAAGCATTTTTTTTTTCACGTTTGGGGGTGGTGGGGCGAAGTGGGGACCGCAATCCAAAATCGGACAAAAACCGAAATTGTAAGTAAGAAGTAAGATATTATGAATACGAAGTAAGAAGGCTCTAGTCGAGACGGCTCGACTACGAGATACCCTAAACCCTGCAAAAAAAGTGATACTATTCTTCTTTACGCACTTGGAGCCGCGCGCTCTGCTAACTGTGCAGTTGCTGCCGTGGCTTGGGGGTGGGTTGGGCTGAACTTTGGACTCCATTTCTCCATGAACGATCTCGATGAAATTTTCAGGGTAGATTAAGAGTATCTAAATCTACCTATGTGCCAAATTGCAAGTCTCTAATATTTGAAATGCGTTTTTTTTTTCAAATTGGAGGCGGAGGGGGCGTGGCATCCAAAATCTGAAAACTACAAAATCTGTGTATCCATAATATCTATCTAAATATATAAAGTTAAAGTCTCTAGGTGAAACGGTGTAGTAGTTATACACAAAAAACCTAAAAAATGGAAACGAATTTTCGATTTTTTATCGATAATTTGGAAATGGGACGAGTTATCGAAAAAACAAAATAAACGTATTGCGTAGGTAACATACGAGTGTTCATGTGAAATTTCAGCTCTCTAGCTTTTGTAGTTTCCGAAATCTCGACGTTCATACGGACGGACGGACAGACGGACAGGGCTAGATCAACTTATTTTTCGATGCTGATCAAGAATATATATACTTTATGGGGTCTGCGACGTCTCCTTCTGCCTGTTACATACATTTTCACAAAATTCTTGCAATTCGGCAAATAGATAGATATAGATACTCTAAATCTACTCTAAAAATTTCATGAAGATCATGCATCTAGAAATGGAGTTATAAGCGTCCAAAGTTCAGCCCAACCCACCCCTAAGCCACGGCAGCAACTGCACAGTTAGCAGAGCGCGCGCTTATAAGTGCGTAAAGAAGAAGAGTATCACTTTTTTACAGGGTATCTCGTAGTCGAGCCGTCTCGACTAGAGCCTTCTTACTTGTTTTAATTTAGTTTTTTTGCAGGGATTTTCAGGTTTTGTATGCCACGCTTCATACGCCCCCAACTTAAAAAAAAAATTTTAAATACTAGAGACTTGCAATTTGACACGTAGATACATTTAGATACTCTTAATCTACTCTGAAAATTTCATGAAGATCGTCCATCCACCATTGTTTAAGTATGTTCCCAACAAAAACAGCTTTTTTTGCTCAATAAAAATTGGCAACACTGGTTATGATGTACCATTTCTTGACACTGTTATAGATTGTTAAATATTTGACATTGCGGCCATCTGTAATACAATTAACTGACTGTTAAATATTTTACATTGAACTATAATCTTTCAATCTGCTTTACCCATGCAGCTACTCAGGCATGGATGGACGCACGAGCGCATCAATGGTCACGGCCAAGCCTCAGTCGATGGCCCAGCGACGCGTGGGCGGCAGCCAAACGTATTACACGCCCGTGCAGCGCACGCCACAGCATCAGCTGCATCACGCAACGGTTGTGGCGACAACGACTGTGCCACAAGCTCTGCCACAGCAACAAGAACTGCCGCAACCACAGGCCGTGGGCCTGCTATATGTCGGTTCGCAGCCGCCGACGCCATCGCCGCGCCGCAAGCTGAGCACCAGCAGCTGCAACAACGGCGAAGGGTTCGAGGAGTTCCGCGTGGGCGGCGGCATTGGAACACCGCCGCTCTATGCGCCCGCCGACTACCTGCGCAACGGGCCGAGCTACTCCAACGATGGTGGCGCCTACCGCAACGGTTACTTTGGTAAGTTTCAGTTCCAGCTCCAGCTGACAGCACACTGATCCATCTCCCGCTTGCAGGTTCCAACTACTTTTCATATCGGCCAGAGTTGAATTTTGCATATGAGCGAGACTGCAAGTCGTATCCGGACTACTCCTACGACTACAACCATCGTCGGCCCAACTACTACGACTACCAGTATGAGCCGCCCGTGCAAGCGGTTCAGGCCGTTCAGGCGGTGCAGGTGGCGGCGGTGGCAGCGCTACCGCCGTTGCAAACGCGGACGCCACCGCCGCGCGTGCCACAGATGGGCGTCAGTGCAGGTGGACATCGGCGGACGCCCTCGACGTTGTCGAGCAACTCGAATGTGCTGCTGGAGCAGGAGGAGCTGCTCTACGATTACAACAATCTCAATCTGAATATGAATCTCAATGTGGACTACGAGTCCGAGCCGGCGTCAGCGCCAACGCCTGCGTCGCAGCAGCAGCCGCCTCCTGCTGGCCAACAAGAGTTCTATGTCGGCTCACCCAAGCTGATCAACCGGATGCTGCACAGTCCTTTGGCCACCAGCAAGTATGCGCCTGTCGCGCGTCCGATTAGCCTGCCCTTCGAACACCACGCGCTAAGCTACCAACTGCAGCACCAGCAGCAACAGCAGCAGCAGCTGGCACTGCAGCAGGCGGGGATTAGCCAGGGGAAGCTGCGCAGCTCGGTGAAGAAGTACAATAGCAATACGCTCAATGGCAGCATCTCGTCGCAGCAGGGCACGCCCACAAATCCAACGCCGCCCGACTCGCTGACCAGCGACGACAGCTCCTATTTGAGCGCTAAGGAGGGCTCCATTGGCTCGCAGCATAGTCGGGTGCGCTTCAGTCCGGAGGCCTATTTGGATGCCAGCAATTTGCCCGTCGGTGTTCTAGGCCGGCGCGTGACATCGCCGGGTCTGCAGTTATCCCAGCAGCAACAGCAACAGCAGCAGCAACGTAGGCATCGGCATACCTCCAGCGCCAGCACACCATCTCCGTCGGCCTCCTCATCCTCCTAGCAGACGCATCTGGCGCTGACTTTGCAGTTAGCGCGCAGTCCCGGCGCGGACATTGGCAGCGCCGGAGGTGCCTCCGGCCTGGCCTTAGACCTGGCCTTGCACCAACAGCAGGTGCCGTATCGTTGGTATTCCGGTACGCGGCGTTCCCGCTCCGCGCACTACGAATATCGTCTCTGAGAGCCAAGCGGAGACAAAGATAGCAATAGCGAGGGCGTATGCGTGTGCGTGTGCGTGTGCGTGTGCGTGTGCGTGTGCGTGTGCGAGTGCGAGTGCGAACAGATTATAAATACATTAGTACCTCCAGCATGGGTACATTAGAACGAGAGCGCAGACCCACACAGAAACAGAGACAGACACACAAACAGACTACAGCCTGGTAGCATATCCACGTTATAATGCCTCGATCTGCTACTGTTTATATATGATATAGTTAGTAGTCAACATATAAACATATAACCTTTTGACTTGAGCGATTTGCCTTAACTATATACATATATAGAATCAATGTGGAGATTCGTATTCTGAAAAAGCTGCTTCAGACCACAAGCTCACGTTAAGTCATAACAATGACATATATACATATATATATTATACATATATACATACATATATATATATATATATATATATATATATATATATATATATATACAGTGGGCAAAAAAAGTTTAAGTAAACTTCATAAGTTAGTATTATTTCTTTTAGAACCCTTTCAATAATGGGGAAATTTTTAAACTATGATTAGCTTACATTTAAAGCACTTATTTATTGACGAAGGGAGTGAAAAAAAAACGGTGTTCTTTTTTATACCCTGAACCCATTGAAAATGGGAAATCAGGGTATAATGGTTTTGTTAAAAGTATGTAACAGGCAGAAGGAGGCGTGGCAGACCCCATAAAGTATATATATTCTTGATCAGCGTGACGAGAAAAGTTTATATAGCCATGTCCGTCTGTCTGTCTGTCCGTCCGTCCGTCTGTCCGTATGTTTGAACGCGTCGATTTCCGAAGATACAAAAGCTAGAGAGTTCATTCTTTTTGTGTTAGGTCCGTATATTGAGCGCGCAATACGAGTTTGTTTCAGAAATTCGATAACTTGTATATTTGCTAGGTTATCGATAAACGAAATTATCGGGAACCAGTTACAAAATTCTAGCTAATTCATCTTTAAAGTTAGAGTCTCCAAGTCTTTTGCATATATATAGATACCAATTTAATACAATTTCGGTTTTTGTCAGATTTTGGATTCCGGTCCCCAATTCGCCCCCACACCGCCAAATGTGTAAAAAATGCATTTCAAATACTAGAGACATACAGTTTGGTTTGGCATAAAGATATGAATATCATAATCTTAATCTGAACATATCAATACGATTGTCCATCTAGAAACAGAATTATTAGTCTATAAAGTTTTCTCATCAAAACCCCTGTGGCGCAGCAAGCAAGGCAGCGTACATATATACATATGTATGTATGTATGTATGTATGTATGTATATGTGTGCAAGCGTAGATCAGCGTGTGGCTGCAACCGTACATACATACATACATACATACATATGTATTTGTGCATGTAAAGCTAATTGTAAAAGAGTTATGATTTCTAAAAAAAAAAACATGTCAAATAGAATATGCAGATCATATGCTGAAACTCTCATTACATTCCATTATATATTTTAAAAATTTTAAAACAATTAAAATAACAATGGAAATGCAAGCAACGTTGAGCAATGCAAATCAATTTTCGTATACGTGTGCACATATACACACAAAAAATCTTGGGCCGTTTTCTATGTTGCTATGCGTGCAAATTCTAAGAATTACAATTGTTTTTGAATTGCGTTAGAATTGTCTTTGAATTGTATTTGTATTTTCAGCCACTGCTTTAGTGTTCTTTCGTATATGGCGAATTTCATTCGTTTTCGCTACTCTGCCGTTCAAGCGAGCCGTGGTGTGGATGGCTAAACGGATGCAACGAATTTTAGGGTGTCGCAGGTTCTAATCTCGCCTAAGCCTTTCGTAATTTCTTATTTTTAATTTTTTTTTTTTTTATTATTTCTTTCTTTTTTATTATTATTTATTCTTTTGTATTTGATACCTTTGAAAGTCAGTTGGTAGTTTAACTAATTGTGAATAAGTGCGTTTTTTTTTAAATTTCAAATATTTAATAGCATCATTTCTGAAAGTGTTTTTGTTTCAATTATATTTTATTCCGTTAAGTCAACAGAAAATAATGAACAAACAAGTAAGAAAACTCTAGTCGAGAGTGCTCGACTAGATAATACCCTGAACCCAATTTTAATAAAATAAAATAATAATCTGTACTGTGGTTTGGTTTTTTGTAATTATCTTGAAAATGCATCAATTTTAGTGCTGAAAATGGCAAAAAACTTCTTTATTTTGACAATTGCTCTTGATTAGTACTAAAATTAATCCGTTTTCAAGATAATTACAAAAAACCGGTGTCGAACGTGACAAAAAGTTGTCTTTTCTGGAGAATTACCCATATGGATAAATCAGAAAGTATACATAAGAATGTATGCGTGTAACGTTCAAAATGTACATATGTACATGTATATATACATTGCATTGCCAAAAAAATAATAATAGATGGCGCTTATATTAGTTGAAATTCGAAAAATGTTATATTATTAAATATCATTAAAAATAGACCCAACAATTAGACGTTCCTCGATTAACAGGCATTACCTTAATTAACACAGACACTTCATAATTGTAAAAGAAATATATCAATGCCACTCGAAGCTGTAAAAGCCATAGTAAATAAGTTCACTGCTAAAGCGCCATCTATCAAGTTAACATTTTTAGACCATGCTACACTAGTTTTGAATGTACATGTGGGCATACATATAGGAAAACCGCCTGTTAATCGAGGAACGTCTATTTGTTGGGTATATTTTTAATGATATTTAATAATATAACATTTTTCGAATTTCAACTAATATAAGCGCCATCTATTATTATTTTTTTTGGCAATGCATACACACATATGTATATACATTTTGAACGTTACACGCATACATTCTTATGTATACTTTCTGATTTATCCATATGGATAATTCTCCAGAAAAGTAAACTTTTTGTCACGTTCGACACTGGTTTTTTGTAATTATCTTGAAAACGGATTAATTTTAGTACTAATCATGAGCAATATATTTAACTATTTGTCAAAATAAAGAAGTTTTTTTTTCCCATTTTCAGCACTAAAATTGATGCATTTTCAAGATAATTACAAAAAACCAAACCACAGTACAGATTATTATTTTATTTTAATAAAATTGGGTTCAGGGTATTATCTAGAGTTTTCTTACTTGTTTCTTTTTGAGGGTACTAATAGAAATAATACTATATATGCAGTTTACTTAAACTTTTTTTGCCCACTGTATATATATATATATATATATATATATATATATATATATATATATATATATATATGTTATTCATAAGAAGCTTTGACTTAACGTGAGCTTGTGGTCTCTCTCTATATATATATATATATATATATATATATATTTTATATATATATACATATACATACATAAACATAAAACTTGATATGTAACCCGATATAAAGATGTTGCTAAATCATTAACTTTAGTTCAAAGATACAATTTGGTCGATTTATAAACTCATATTATACATATATGTATATAAATATATATATCATATACATAATATATTAAACAAATTGCATGTGTATATGCTATATATACATATATATGTGAAGTAAGAAATTGTATGTTTTCAAGTAATACGCCTGGGTATATAAACAGATTTTGAAACACTATCTATATGGTGCATATATTTACATTCTATTGTGCATCAATGAGGAGCACTTATTAAAAAGGATCGAGGCAGGAATAGCGCTGTCTAGCGACATTGGTTGCGATATTGAAAGCTGAATTCAGCTCTCTCTCGCTCACCCACCCGCTCATATAATTATCAATATGTGTAGAGCGAGCGTTCTACACTAGATGGCGCTATCTTGCATGTCGAAATTTATTAACTTAATTTAAATGCTTGTTCGAATTATGTTTGTTGAATGAATTGGTTGCAATCAATAGCCTCTGTAGACTGCGATTACCGTGTTATACCTTAATGACATTTAATACTATCATTTAGATAAATTGTTTTTTACGCTCACAAAAAACTACAAAGAAACAAAGCAATATTTAAAGAACAAAAACAAAATTTTTTTGAATTCATAAAATTTTATGTAAGAGAAAATATTAACTAATTCAATTTGCCTGAAAAGTAATACAATACTAAATACGCCAATAAAATTAAATGGAATGAAATCAATTCAGAGAAATCCAGTTAATTAATATCATCAGAATAATTATCATTATCATTAACATTACTATGAAAGGTCGTAGCGTAATTGCCTTGTGTTGCACGATTCATTGATTGTTGCTAGTTTTCTGGCTATCACAGCCCTTAAATATGCAATAGTAAATGCTGCTTGTGACTTATTTTTATGTACAAATTAGCTATTAACAATTAATTTCATCATTAGCAGAGACAAAAAAAAATCGAAACAAACAAATATTTCAAATAAACAAAAACTATTTTTTTTACAAAATATGACGAAAATGAAATCTTTTATTTACGATATATCAACTATATTTGAATGATTGTGGCAGGCGATCTCAACGCACGAGCAGTAGCAGTAGATTGGGGTATGCCCTCGACTAACTCTAGTGGACGTAAAATCATGGATATGGCAGCCAGGACTGGACTTAATGTAGCAGACCGCGGTAACAGACCCACCTTCCACAGGCCAGGATGCGAAGGCACTATTCCGGACATAACCCCTGCATCTGAGCATATTATAGATCAAGGACTGGAAAGTACTGGACGACTTCACTGGTAGTGATCATGAGTATATCTCATACACCTAGCAGAATAATAGACGACAAGTACCCCCCGCGCGTCCTATAAAAAAACCGCGCAGATGGGACATAAATAAAATTGATACGGGAAAATTACTCACTGAACTAGACAGAAGTGGTCGACAATTCGACGGGGCATTAAGTACGAACCAAATTGTCGAAAGAAGCCTTACAGCCATGGTAAAAGCGTGTAACGTTTCGATGCCAAGAACGCACGGCAAACATGGCAGTAGGCGGCAGGCATACTGGTGGAACCACGATATCGCAGAAAAAAGACGAGTATGTATACAGTGCAGAAGAAAACTGACAAGAGCACGACGCACTGGAAATTTTATTCTAGAAGCTGTTGCAGCGGAGAATGTGAGAAAGGAGCTGTCGATTGCTATCGCTCGCAGCAAACAAGACAAGTGAAAGGAGCTCTGCAAAGATGTAAACAGAGATCCCTGGGGACTTGGCTACAAAGTAGTCATGAAAAAATTGAGGAACTTTGGAGCAACGCCAAACGTGGATGATGAAACGATGGACCACATAGTGGAAACACTATTCCCAACACACATTCACGAAACGAATGCGCGGGCAGCCGAAGAAACTCGTAGCTCAGCTCCTAATTTTACGGAGGAAGAGCTCAAGATTGCGGCACTCTCCCTGAAAAATAAAAAATCCCCCGGGACCAGACAATATACCGGAAGAGATAGTGAAGATGATAGCAACAGGACGACCAACTTTTCTCCTTAGAATGTACAACGCATGTCTAAAAGAAAGATTATTCCCAGAAGTATGGAAAGAGCAGAGACTTGTGCTCATCAGCAAAGGCAAAGGCGATCCCAACACCCCATCGGCCTACCGTCCATTGTGTATGCTAAATACAGCTGGCAAGCTGTTAGAAAAGCCGGCCGTTATCACTGCCAGAAACACCACAGAAGCCCAAAAGAGACTGACCCAAGTCATGATCCGCACGCAGACATGGCTTAGCTCTCGAGGATTGGAACTTGCCACCCATAAAACAGAGTTACTTCTGTTTACAGGAGGCAGATTCCAACCGAAATAGAGATGCGAGTAAGAGGAAATCAACTAAGGACCCAGAGGACAGTGAACTATCTAGACGTTTGACTGGATAGCAAACTCACTTTCGGGGAACAGCTGAAGCACGCCACGCGAAAAGCAGCTGCAATAACGGGCTCTCTCAGTAGACTGATGGCAAACGTTGACGGTCCGACGGAAGGGAAACGGAGACTTCTTATGGAAACGATGAACGCTACACTACTCTATAGTAGCCAAGTATGGGCGGATACTCTACAGGCAGCTGTAAGGCGAAAACCGATGTTATCCGTGCAGAGAAGAGTAGCCCCTTGCGGATAACATCGGCGTATCGCACAGTATCTGGAGCTGCAGTAGTCGTG
The DNA here is from genome assembly GCA_030914335.1 of Drosophila borborema. Taxonomy (NCBI): domain Eukaryota; kingdom Metazoa; phylum Arthropoda; class Insecta; order Diptera; family Drosophilidae; genus Drosophila; species Drosophila borborema. Next base: position 116,562 of record JAUESP010000030.1, read on the forward strand.
ATAGCAGCAGTCATACCAGTGGACCTACTTGCTCAAGAACGCAAGAAAATATGGCAACTCCGGCAGAGTGGAGAATTCTCTGAACAGGCAGCAAAGATCATACGGCAGCAAACCATAGCCTCCTGGCAGACGAGATGGTCGTCCGAAAGATATGGAAGATGGACTGCAAAAGTAATCCCCGATCTAGAGCAGTGGATAAGTAGAAAGCACGGTGAAACGTCTTTTTATCTCACACAAATGCTCTCCGGTCATGGATACTTTCGAAAGTACCTATATAAGATGGGCAAAACGGATGAATCCACCTGTATTTACTGCAAAAATACAATGGACGACGCAGAACACACTTTCTTCGACTGCGAAAGGTGGTCAGAAGAGAGAACCGCCTTGGCAGGCTCTGTCGGCGAGGTCACAGTAGATACAATAGTACAGAAAATGTGTAGCAGCATTGATGCCTGGAAAAAAGTCTGTGACTTCGCCAAAAATGTTCTGCGGCGGAAGAAGTATGACCTGGACGCAGGCAGAGAGAGAGAGTAACGCTCAGATAGAGCATATTTGAGGGCGCCACCTTGAAGGTTAATGCGAGATAGCTTCCGGTTCCAAGGTGGAATTTAGCCCTAGAAGAGGAGGTTTTTTTAGTCGGTAAGCAGTCATGCAGTCCGACACACCAGCAGAGTGACGACCTGACTGACGGTGCATAAAGCATTTTGACCTACCTCAACCCAACAAAAAAAAAAAAAAAAAAATTATTATTATTATTATTATTCGACATTTTTGTCTTACCGTTTCATCCAACACATCCTTAGTGAACTTCCCAATGGACAGTATCTGGTATATGCGTATATGAGTAAAGAAATTTAAATGAGATTCTAAAAATAATGATGTTACGTAGATACGAAAATAGTTGTATTAGATTCCAATATAAGAAAACTAAACCCAATAGGTATAACGCTGAGGCTGAGTCCAGCAAGAAAAATTATAACTACAAAAACGAAAACATCCAACAACAAAATTATAACCACAAGAAGCAACAATATTATCAACAAAATTATAACAATAACAAGCAATCCTATTATCAACCACAAAGTGGTCAAAACAATAATCAACAAAATTACCAACAAAACAACCAGCAACAATATTACAGAAACAACTCAGGTCAGTACAGACAAAATAATACTCAACAGAGTCCAGGACAGAGTAGCCTTAACCAGAATCATCAGCTAACAATTTCACAACATTCAAAACAGTATAGGTCAGGGAAGAATAGAACCCATGGAAATAGAAAACTTAGAAACAAACCAAGATACAAATAGTTATCAACAAACAAGAGATGGCTACGACCAGGCAGAGGTTAATAATACTGTTTTTTTTTTTTTTTTATGAAGCAGCCTCGGAATGCCTACCATTATTAGAACTCAATATTGATAAACAAAAATATATAGCATTAATAGATACAGTGGCAAGTTTAAGTCTAGTAAACAACCAAATTAATGGCCATACGAAGATTAAGCTGAATAAATCCATATCATATAGCACAATTAATAGTAAGGATGTAATAGAGTATGAAATTCATACAACAGCACCTAGAGAATTTACCAAACAACGCTAGAGTCCGCTGGAAGTTTGCCCCACTAAAGGGAAGGAAGTATAACTTTATCATAGGCATAGACCTTCTACAATTTTTATGCGCATATTGAAAGAAACACTTTAACATTAAATCATAAAGAAAACCGAATAATAAATAAGCCATATCAATATGAAGAAGTCTATGGACTGGAAAGCACTATAGATAAATATGATAGATAGATAGTAGTTAAGAAAATTATAAAACGATATAGTAAACTTTTTTTCAAAGAAGGAGATAAGCTAACTAGTACAACCGAAATAGAACATGAAATACGGACAACTACAGATGAACAACTTAATTCAAAGCTATATAGATACCCACCACAGCATGAGGAGGAAGTCAGAAAACAGATTAAAGAAATGGAAGAACAAGGAATTATTAGAAAAAGCAATTCAAGATATTCGAGCCCACTTTTAGTAATACCGAAAAAGTTAGACAACTCAAAACAACAAAAATTTCGCATTGTAATAGATTATAGAAAACTTAACGAAATAACCATCGACGATAAATTTCCTATTCCCAACATCAATTCAATTCTTGATAAACTCGGGAGAGTCCATTACTTCACAACAATAGATCTAGCTAAAGGTTACCATCAAATTTTTTTACGCCGCATGGCTTATATGAATTCATAAGAATGCCATTCGGGTTGAAAAATGCCTCGCAACATTTCAAAGACTTATGAATGAAATCTTAAGAAATTTTATTAACAAAAAATGTGTCGTATATTTGGACGATATACTTATTTTTAGCACATCGTTGCAAGAGCATGTTGAGTCCAATAAAATATTAAAAATATTAGAAGATAAGAATTTAAAGATTCAAATCGACAAGTGTAACTTCATGAAGAAGGAGACAGAATTTTTAGGTCATATTTTAACCAAAGAAGGTATTAAACCAAACCCAAACAAAATTGATATAATAGAAAAGTTACTTTTACCATAAACAGAAAAGGAGATAAAAGTTTTTTAGGCATAACAGGTTTTTACAGGAAATTTATTAAAGATTACGCTAAAGTAGCGCAACCCATTACAAAATATTTAAAGAAAAATACTAAAATAAATACAAAAGATCCAACTTTCATCGAAGCATTTGAAAAACAAGTAAGAACGTTGCAGTTAGGCGCAACTAACTGCGATATACTTTGTTCCCATAGGTGCATCTGATTTATTTAATAAACATTTAATTAACGAAATATTTCGGCAATTAGGAAACGTACATGGCAAGCAACAAACGTTTTTCCTATACATATGTATGTACATACATACAGATTTACACATGTACACACTATACGAGTATACACACAATTTTCTATGTATGCTTACAAAAGTTTGCATGCCAGAATATTCTAAGAATTGTGACTGAATTGTGAATTTTTCGATCGTTACTTTAATTTTGTCAAAATGCGCTCCAGAAATGCGTTATTTGGTTTCAGTTAACAAAGCTCATATCAGGGCAGTGGTGCTGGTGGTAAGCGCTATGCAAGCTATACTTAGGGGCGTGGATTCGAATCCCGCGAAGACTTTTTTTCAAAAATTATTATTTTTTAATTTTTATACTCTGTTCCCTTAAAAAGGGAAAAAGAGTATATTGTGTTTGTGCAATGTCCGTCTTGCTGTCCGTCCGTCTGTCCGTATGAACGCAATATTTTTCAGCGCTATTAGAGCTAGAGACTTTAAATTTTAAACATATACTCATATATGCTCCCGAATTAAAAAGTGTAAACATTTTCCCGATCCGCCCACTAGGGGCGTGGCAAATCGGAAAAATCTTCCGCCCATAGTCAAGTTATCATACTAGATGATGAGCTAGAGAGTTGCAATTTGAAATGTATACTCGGAGTGACAACCCAAGTTCAAAAAGCTATGGCGGATATATCTACGCCCATTGGGGGCGTGGCAAATCGGGAAATACGTATCTTCTACACCGTTAAAGCTAGAACGCTGAAATTTTGCATGTGAATTAATGTTATGATTCTAAGAAGAACGATCAAAAAGTTTTATGTCTACGCCCATTGGGGGCGTGGCAAATCGTACCTGAATATATAATGATTTTTCAAATTGTGCTATATTTTGAACACTATTGACACTAGAGACTTGAAATTTTGCATGTATACTCGGGTTGAGAACCCAAGATCAATAAGCTATGGTAGATATATCTACGCCCACAGGGAGCGTGGCAAACCGCAAAAGTTTATATCTCCTACAGTTTTAGAGCTAGAAGCTTGAAAATTGGATGGTTGAGTTACTAATGTTCTCATCTATCGATGACCCAAAAATAATTTTTTCAGCCTTTTTGCAATGTAAGCAACCAAATTTTGCAGTCATGTTAGCCTCGGCCCTTTCTAAGAACTGGCAAAAAATTATGCGTCTACGCCCACTGGGGGCGTGGCAAATCGGCAAAGAAGTTTGTTATGGCCAACTGCATAATTCATGCATATAATAGCTTAGTAGCAATTGCTAAGATGTCAAAAAGCCTTTTAACATAAACATAATTATATTAATGAATTTAAAAAATAAAATTTATCAGTTTTCGATTAAAAAATAAAAAGTTTCCAGCGGGATTCGAACCTAGGTCTTTCGAAAACAACATGTAATCGTTAGCTAAACCTAAATAAATTCACAGCTGATCAGCTGACCAGCTGATCAGCAGCTTGTGACAAAACAAAACAATACCATCGCACTTCCTGCAATATGTATACACACTTGGATGTGTATACACGTACACATACATACATACATATATGCATGCATAGAAAAACTGCCTGCCACACAGCGTCGCAAATCGGAAAGCATAAAGCAGTTTTAGTTTTTACTTAAATGCACAATTCATATGCTTATGTTTATAAATGATTATCAATTGGCAGCAAGCATTTTATAATAAATATACACAGCTGATCAGCTGTGAATTTATTTAGGTTTAGCTAACGATTACATGTTATTTTCAAAAGACCTGGATTCAAACCCCGCTGGAAATATTCTCCTAGTTTTAATAACCATCTTTGATGCCTTGGCGAAATATCTTTCCCTTTGTGCTTTGAATATAAGAATTTTATCGCTTGGTGATCGAATTTTCTTGAATTTTCTTCCGTAGAGATATGGTCTAAAATGGTTTACACTCCAAAGTATTGATAAAAATTCTTTATCGGTTGCTGAATAATTTTTTCCATGATTGTTCAATGTTCTCGACGCAAAGCAAATTGGATGCCCCTCTGGAGAAAGGACTGATCCAATTTCATAATTTGAAGCATCAGTTGTAAGCGTGAATGATTTTTTCAAAGTTAGGATATCGTAATTTAGGGTGTGAACAAATAAGCTGCTTTAATTATACTTTGATCCCAAAGAGAAGAAAGTATATTGGGTTTGCTGTCCGTCCGTCTGTCCGTATGATCGCAATATTTTTCGGCGCTATTAGAGCTAGAGACTTGAAATTTTAAACATATACTCATATATGCTCCCGAATTATAAAGTGTAAACATTTTCCCGATCCGCCCACTAGGGGCGTGGCAAATCGGAAAAATCTTCCGCCCATAGTCAAGTTATCATACTAGATGATGAGCTAGAGAGTTGCAATTTGAAATGTATACTCGGGGTGACAACCCAAGTTCAACAAGTAAAAAGGCTCTAGTCGAGACGGCTCGACTACGAGATACCCTGAACCCTGCAAAAAAAAGTGATACTCTTCTTCTTTACGCACTTATAAGCACGCGCTCTGCTAACTGCACAGTTGCTGCCGTGGCTTGGGGGTGGGTTGGGCTGAACTTTGGACGCTTATAACTCCATTTCTAGATGAACGATCTTCATAAAATTTTCAGAGTAGATTAAGGATATATAAATCTTTCTTTGTGCCAAATTGCAAGTCTCTAGTATCTGAAATGCGTTTTTTCTAAATTGTGGGCGAAAGGGGCGTGGCATCCAAAATCTGAAAACTACACAATCTGCGTATCCATAATATCTATCTAAATATATAAAGTTTAAGTCTCTAGCTAAAACGGTGTAGTAGTTATACCCAAAAAACCTAAAAAATGGAAACGAATCTTCGATTTTTTATCGATAATTTGGAAATGGGGCGAGTTATCGAAAAAACAAAATAAACTCGTATTGCGTAAGTAACATACGAGTGTTCATGTGAAATTTCAGCTCTCTAGCTTTTGTAGTTTCGGAAATCTCGACGTTCATACGGACGGACGGACGGACGGACGGACGGACAGACGGACAGGGCTCAATCAACTTATTTTTTTATGCTGATCAAGAATATATATACTTTATAGGGTCTGCGACGTCTCCTTCTGCCTGTTACATACATTTCACAAAACCATTATACCCTGAATTCCCATTTTCAATGGGTTCAGGGTATAAAAAGCTATGGCGGATATATCTACGCCCATTGAGGGCATGTCAAATCGGGAAAAACGTATCTTCTACACCGTTAAAACTAGAAAGCTGAAATGTGAGTTAATGTTATGATTCTAAGAAGATCGATCAAAAGGGTATATGTCTACGCCCATTGAGGGTGTGGCAAACTATTCATGGAAAAAGAATAATTTTCATAGCAAAACCCGACTTCTTAACAATGGAAGAAATTCTTACAAAATACGTAAAAAAAAAAGGATCTACTTTTCATAGACATAGACATAGACATAGAGCTCAAGATATAGAAAACGAAACGGAAGCTGTAAAACAAATATCTATCTACCATGTACAAGAGAGTATGCATTCAGGTATTCAAGAGACGTATAACCACTAACCATACAACACATAGCCTGGACAACTGGAACAAGTTAATGTTCACACTTATTTTTGGACTTTAGAGCCCCCTTAACTTCGTATTTGCTCGGGTTTTTACATTTAGGGTCGGGAGAGAAAAATTGCTGATGGCAAAATCATTCCGCTTCGAGTGCTCGACGGTGACGGTCGATTTTCCAAAAATGCCTGGCATGTGCCGCTCTTTCCCTTGCTCTCTTTCTCTTTCCCCCCCATGCCCCATGCTTTTTACTCTCTGCTCTCTTCTCACAAAAATATATGTATGCTGACACAAACAGCAAGCAGCTCACAAAAATTGAAATTTCTTCTCGACTCGCGATCCCATTGGTTCCCTTCTGAGCGAAGAGTATACCGAATTCTTAAACTGCTTTGCCATTCTCATGCAAAATGTTAGCGGTTTTATGATTATTTGTGGAAAGGGTATGAAAGTGTTGATGTGCATAACAAATATTATTTCCCTATGACCATACACACACACATTTACACTTCCTTGCTATATGTGTAGGCATTTAAGTGCTTGTGTGCAATATTCTTGCTGCCGCCTGTAGAGCACTTTTAGAACCCCCAGCAGCAGTTGATGTTCGTTCGGTTAGGTAGCTGCTGTGAGCAAGCATACGCACACACATACACATACACATTTACACTTCCTTGCTATATGTGTAAGCATTTATGTGTCTGTGTGCGATACACTTGCTGCATGTAGCAATTTTAATTTCCCAGCGATTGCTGTGTGGTAGCTGTTGTGAGTCTACACACACACATACATATGTGTACGTCTGTGATGTGATAATCACAATCGCCGAGTATCACTTGTATAGGCATTTGAATGAATGCTGTGCCTGGGGCATTTGCATGTTTCGGGCATGGGTCTCGAATATTGGGCGTGTGCCTACCTCAACTTTGAAATTAAGTAAGTATAAATATATAAAGTGAAGTCTCTGACTGAAACGGTGTAGAAGTTATACCCTAAAAACCTAAAAAATGTAAACGAATTTTCTATTTTTTATCGATAATTTGGAAATGGGATGAGTTATCGAAAAAACAAAATAAACTCGTATTGCGTAGCTAACATACGAGTGTTCATGTGAAATTTCAGCTCTCTAGCTTTTGTAGTTTCCGAAATCTCGACGTTCATACAGACGGACAGACGGACAGACGGACGGACAGACGGACAGGGCTAGATCAACTTATTTTTTTATGCTGATCAAGAATATATATACTTTATGGGGTCTGCGACGTCTCCTTCTGCCTGTTACATACTTTTAACAAAACCATTATACCCTGATTTCCCATTTTCAATGGGTTCAGGGTATAAAAATAAGAAATTACGAAAGGCTTAGGCGAGACTAGAACCTGCGACACCCTAAAATTCGTTGCATCCGTTTAGCCATCCACACCACGGCTCGCTTGAACGGCAGAGTAGCGAAAACGAATGAAATTCGCCATATACGAAAGAAACACTAAAGCAGTGGCTGAAAATACAAATACAATTCAAAGACAATTCTAACGCAATTCAAAAACAATTGTGATTCTTAGAATTTCTAATTGTAATTCTTAGAATTAGAAAACGGCCCAAGATTTTTTGTGTGTATATGTGCACACGCATACGAAAATTGATTTGCATTGCTCAACGTTGCTTGCATTTTATTAATTGTTTTAAAATTTTTAAAATATATAATGGAATGTAATGAGAGTTTCAGCATATGATCTGCATATTCTATTTGACATGTTTTTTTTTTTAGAAATCATAACTCTTTTACAATTAGCTTTACATGCACAAATTCATATGTACATATGTATGTACATATGTATGTACGGTTGCACGCTGATCTACGCTTGCACACATATACATACATATACATATGTATGTATGTATGTATGTGCGCCCGCAATGTGTCATGCTGTGTCGCTGCCTTGCTTGCTGCGCCACATGGGTTTTGATGAGAAAACTTTATAGACTAATAATTCTGTTTCTAGATGGACAATCATATTGATATGTTCAGATTAAGATTATGATATTCATATCTATATGCCAAACCAAACTGTATGTCTCTAGTATTTGAAATGCATTTTTTACATTTGCATTTTTTACACAAGTCTTCTGCGGGATTCGAACCCACGCATAGCGGTTACCACCAGCACCACTGCCCTGATATGAGCTTTGTTAACTGAAACCAAATAACGCATTTCTGGAGCGCATTTTGACAAAATTAAAGTAACGATCGAAAAATTCACAATTCAGTCACAATTCTTAGAATATTCTGGCATGCAAACTTTTGTAAGCATACATAGAAAATTGTGTGTATACTCGTATAGTGTGTACATGTGTAAATCTGTATGTATGTACATACATATGTATAGGAAAAACGTTTGTTGCTTGCCATGTACGTTTCCTAATTGCCGAAATATTTCGTTAATTAAATGTTTATTAAATAAATCAGATGCACCTATGGGAACAAAGTATATCGCAGTTAGTTGCGCCTAACTGCAACGTTCTTACTTGTTTTTCAAATGCTTCGATGAAAGTTGGATCTTTTGTATTTATTTTAGTATTTTTCTTTAAATATTTTGTAATGGGTTGCGCTACTTTAGCGTAATCTTTAATAAATTTCCTGTAAAAACCTGTTATGCCTAAAAAACTTTTTATCTCCTTTTCTGTTTATGGTAAAAGTAACTTTTCTATTATATCAATTTTGTTTGGGTTTGGTTTAATACCTTCTTTGGTTAAAATATGACCTAAAAATTCTGTCTCCTTCTTCATGAAGTTACACTTGTCGATTTGAATCTTTAAATTCTTATCTTCTAATATTTTTAATATTTTATTGGACTCAACATGCTCTTGCAACGATGTGCTAAAAATAAGTATATCGTCCAAATATACGACACATTTTTTGTTAATAAAATTTCTTAAGATTTCATTCATAAGTCTTTGAAATGTTGCGAGGCATTTTTCAACCCGAATGGCATTCTTATGAATTCATATAAGCCATGCGGCGTAAAAAAATTTGATGGTAACCTTTAGCTAGATCTATTGTTGTGAAGTAATGGACTCTCCCGAGTTTATCAAGAATTGAATTGATGTTGGGAATAGGAAATTTATCGTCGATGGTTATTTCGTTAAGTTTTCTATAATCTATTACAATGCGAAATTTTTGTTGTTTTGAGTTGTCTAACTTTTTCGGTATTACTAAAAGTGGGCTCGAATATCTTGAATTGCTTTTTTCTAATAATTCCTTGTTCTTCCATTTCTTTAATCTGTTTTCTGACTTCCTCCTCATGCTGTGGTGGGTATCTATATAGCTTTGAATTAAGTTGTTCATCTGTAGTTGTCCGTATTTCATGTTCTATTTCGGTTGTACTAGTTAGCTTATCTCCTTCTTTGAAAAAAAGTTTACTATATCGTTTTATAATTTTCTTAACTACTATCTATCTATCATATTTATCTATAGTGCTTTCCAGTCCATAGACTTCTTCATATTGATATGGCTTATTTATTATTCGGTTTTCTTTATGATTTAATGTTAAAGTGTTTCTTTCAATATGCGCATAAAAATTGTAGAAGGTCTATGCCTATGATAAAGTTATACTTCCTTCCCTTTAGTGGGGCAAACTTCCAGCGGACTCTAGCGTTGTTTGGTAAATTCTCTAGGTGCTGTTGTATGAATTTCATACTCTATTACATCCTTACTATTAATTGTGCTATATGATATGGATTTATTCAGCTTAATCTTCGTATGGCCATTAATTTGGTTGTTTACTAGACTTAAACTTGCCACTGTATCTATTAATGCTATATATTTTTGTTTATCAATATTGAGTTCTAATAATGGTAGGCATTCCGAGGCTGCTTCATAAAAAAAAAAAAAAAACAGTATTATTAACCTCTGCCTGGTCGTAGCCATCTCTTGTTTGTTGATAACTATTTGTATCTTGGTTTGTTTCTAAGTTTTCTATTTCCATGGGTTTCTATTCTTCCCTGACCTATACTGTTTTGAATGTTGTGAAATTGTTAGCTGATGATTCTGGTTAAGGCTACTCTGTCCTGGACTCTGTTGAGTATTATTTTGTCTGTACTGACCTGAGTTGTTTCTGTAATATTGTTGCTGGTTGTTTTGTTGGTAATTTTGTTGATTATTGTTTTGACCACTTTGTGGTTGATAATAGGATTGCTTGTTATTGTTATAATTTTGTTGATAATATTGTTGCTTCTTGTGGTTATAATTTTGTTGTTGGATGTTTTCGTTTTTGTAGTTATAATTTTTCTTGCTGGACTCAGCCTCAGCGTTATACCTATTGGGTTTAGTTTTCTTATATTGGAATCTAATACAACTATTTTCGTATCTACGTAACATCATTATTTTTAGAATCTCATTTAAATTTCTTTACTCATATACGCATATACCAGATACTGTCCATTGGGAAGTTCACTAAGGATGTGTTGGATGAAACGGTAAGACAAAAATGTCGAATAATAATAATAATAATAATTTTTTTTTTTTTTTTTTTTTTGTTGGGTTGAGGTAGGTCAAAATGCTTTATGCACCGTCAGTCAGGTCGTCACTCTGCTGGTGTGTCGGACTGCATGACTGCTTACCGACTAAAAAAACCTCCTCTTCTAGGGCTAAATTCCACCTTGGAACCGGAAGCTATCTCGCATTAACCTTCAAGGTGGCGCCCTCAAATATGCTCTATCTGAGCGTTACTCTCTCTCTCTGCCTGCGTCCAGGTCATACTTCTTCCGCCGCAGAACATTTTTGGCGAAGTCACAGACTTTTTTCCAGGCATCAATGCTGCTACACATTTTCTGTACTATTGTATCTACTGTGACCTCGCCGACAGAGCCTGCCAAGGCGGTTCTCTCTTCTGACCACCTTTCGCAGTCGAAGAAAGTGTGTTCTGCGTCGTCCATTGTATTTTTGCAGTAAATACAGGTGGATTCATCCGTTTTGCCCATCTTATATAGGTACTTTCGAAAGTATCCATGACCGGAGAGCATTTGTGTGAGATAAAAAGACGTTTCACCGTGCTTTTCACTTATCCACTGCTCTAGATCGGGGATTACTTTTGCAGTCCATCTTCCATATCTTTCGGACGACCATCTCGCCTGCCAGGAGGCTATGGTTTGCTGCCGTATGATCTTTGCTGCCTGTTCAGAGAATTCTCCACTCTGCCGGAGTTGCCATATTTTCTTGCGTTCTTGAGCAAGTAGGTCCACTGGTATGACTGCTGCTATCACGACTACTGCAGCTCCAGATACTGTGCGATACGCCGATGTTATCCGCAAGGGGCTACTCTTCTCTGCACGGATAACATCGGTTTTCGCCTTACAGCTGCCTGTAGAGTATCCGCCCATACTGGCTACTATAGAGTAGTGTAGCGTTCATCGTTTCCATAAGAAGTCTCCGTTTCCCTTCCGTCGGACCGTCAACGTTTGCCATCAGTCTACTGAGAGAGCCCGTTATTGCAGCTGCTTTTCGCGTGGCGTGCTTCAGCTGTTCCCCGAAAGTGAGTTTGCTATCCAGTCAACGTCTAGATAGTTCACTGTCCTCTGGGTCCTTATTTGATTTCCTCTTACTCGCATCTCTATTTCGGTTGGAATCTGCCTCCTGTAACAGAAGTAACTCTGTTTTATGGGTGGCAAGTTCCAATCCTCGAGAGCTAAGCCATGTCTGCGTGCGGATCATGACTTGGGTCAGTCTCTTTTGGGCTTCTGTGGTGTTTCTGGCAGTGATAACGGCCGGCTTTTCTAACAGCTTGCCAGCTGTATTTAGCATACACAATGGACGGTATGCCGATGGGGTGTTGGGATCGCCTTTGCCTTTGCTGATGAGCACAAGTCTCTGCTCTTTCCATACTCCTGGGAATAATCTTTCTTTTAGACATGCGTTGTACATTCTAAGGAGAAAAGTTGGTCGTCCTGTTGCTATCATCTTCACTATCTCTTCCGGTATATTGTCTGGTCCCGGGGGATTTTTTATTTTTCAGGGAGAGTGCCGCAATCTTGAGCTCTTCCTCCGTAAAATTAGGAGCTGAGCTACGAGTTTCTTCGGCTGCCCGCGCATTCGTTTCGTGAATGTGTGTTGGGAATAGTGTTTCCACTATGTGGTCCATCGTTTCATCATCCACGTTTGGCGTTGCTCCAAAGTTCCTCAATTTTTTCATGACTACTTTGTAGCCAGTCCCCAGGGATCTCTGTTTACATCTTTGCAGAGCTCCTTTCACTTGTCTTGTTTGCTGCGAGCGATAGCAATCGACAGCTCCTTTCTCACATTCTCCGCTGCAACAGCTTCTAGAATAAAATTTCCAGTGCGTCGTGCTCTTGTCAGTTTTCTTCTGCACTGTATACATACTCGTCTTTTTCTGCGATATCGTGGTTCCACCAGTATGCCTGCC
>JAUESP010000031.1:0-32500 GCA_030914335.1 Drosophila borborema
GGGTGACAACCCAAATTCAAAAAGCTATGGCGGATCGAGAAATACGTATATTCTACACCGTTAAGCTAGAACGCTGAAATTTTGCATGTGAGTTAATGTTATGATTCTAAGAAGTTTATGTCTACGCCATTGGGGGGGGTGGCAAATCGGACCTGAATATATAGTGATTTTCAAATTGTGCTATATTATGAACACTATTGACACTAGAGACTTGAAATTTTGCATGTATACTCGGGTTGACAACCCAAGACTAATGAGCTATGGTGGATATATCTACGCCCACATGGGGCGTGGCAAACCGCAAAAGTTTATATCTCTACAGTTTAAGAGCTAGAAGCTTGAAAATTGGATGGTTGAGTTACTAATGTTCTCCTCTATCGATGCTCCAAAATGATTTTCAACCTCTTTGGGGGCGTGGCATATCGAAAATACCCTGTAATTTTCGCATTTTTGGAATGTAAGCAACCAAACTTTGCAGGCATGTTAGCCTCGGCTCTTTCTAAGAACTGGCAAAAAATTATGCGTCTACGCCCACTGGGGGCGTGGCAAATCGGCAAGAAGTTTGTTGTGGCCAACTACATAATTCATGCATATAATAGCTTAGTAGCAATTGCTATGATGGCAGAAGCATTTTAACATAAATATAATAATATTAATGAATTTAAAAAAATTAAATTTATAAGTTTTCGATTAATAAATAAAAAGTTTCCAGCGGGATTCGAACCTAGGTCTTTTGAAAACAACATGTAATCGTTAGCTAAACCTAAATAAATTCCCAGCTGATCAGCTGACCAGCGTTCAAACATACGGACAAACAGACATGGCCCAGTCGTCCCTCTGATCATGAATATATATACTTTATTGGGTCTGCTACGCCTCCTTCTACCTGTTACCTACTTTTAACAAAACCATTGTAGCCTGATTTCCCGATGACCCGGGTATACAAATATAAATAATTTTAGCTATTTTTTCAACTATTTTATTATATTATTTTTAGCTATTTTCAGAGTTAGTTTTGCTATATTTTGGTTTCCAAATCTGGCAACACTGAGCATGACACCTGCAATGCGTACACACATACATGCGTACAAGCGTATATCAGCGTGTGTGGCGCGTGTTTGTGTATGTATAGTTTGTAACCCGTGCAGAAACGAACATGTCAAAGAGCGGGCATCCTGTCTGTCAGCTCGGAACAAATCAGAGACTGTGGCATACTTAGTAGCGCACGTCTAATTTCCCCTGCTACTCATGCGAACTTCAAAGCACTCTGCTGATGGAGTTGGGTCTGGTAAGCGGCGTGAGACTGAGCCTGTGTTCAACGGGCTGTGTATCTGTTGAAAGGCTAAACATGACAAACACACATAGAGAGAGAGAGAAAGAGAAAGAGAGTAAGCGTCTGTGAGTCGCATATTTGTTTTGTTTTATTTTTTTAACTACCCAGTGCTTACGAGTCCTCATCCTGAGGCATTAAGCAGAGGTGTTAATTCCAGCAGGGACCAACTAAATTGAGACGTCCCGTCTAGCTAACCCAATTTGCCAGAAGCAACAACCGCCAGGTGGAAAACATTTACCGGGTTTTGTGGCTTTTATGTAGAAGTAAATCAATCAAGTAAAACTCATTAAAGCATTATGTACAAATTATGAAAAAAGGATTATTCGGATTATTCAATTTCATATAAAGATCGTGAAACTCGAAATTTAAAGTATGAATTCGACAACGTATGTTACAGTTAATAGTATAGAGCTATGACTAATGGAAAATTAGAAAAAATATTCAACATAATGTTTGAATTGTAGATATTCTCTATGGATGACGTATATAAGAAATATCTTCCACATCTCGCAAAGGTTTCACAACTGTTTATCTTCTCTATATATGGAATATGTGATTTTAGTTTTAATTTATTTTGTGTTAGTATGAGATCTATGGCAAAACACAATACCAATTCCTGATATCAGATTTGCTTACATGAAACACAGAATCATATATTTTTATTGGATAAACAAACCTTATAAATAGAGACTAGCCCAAAAACATTTACCACTCCGAAAATTAACTGTAGTTATAATAACTTTTAACAAGTAAGAAGGCTCTAATCGAGACGGCTCGACTACGAGATACCCTGAACCCTGTAAAATAACTAATTACCTTCTTCTTTACGCTTTCATAACCGCCCGATCTGCTAACCGCGGCAGTTTACTGCCGTGGCTTGGGGGTGGGTTGGGTTATACTTAGGACGCTCTTAACTCCATTTCTAGATTTCTATTAGAGCTAGAGACTTGAAATTTTAAACATATACTCATATATGCCTCGAATTATAAAGTGTTGAAATTTTCCAGATCCGCCCACTAGGGGCGTGGCAAGTCGGAAAACTCTTCCGTACTAGATGATGAACTAGAGAGTTGCAATTTGAAATGTATACTCGGGGTGACAACCCAAATTCAAAAAGCTATGGCGGATCGTGAAATACGTATCTTCTACACCGTTAAAGCTACAACGCTGAAATGCATGTGAGTTAATGTTATGATTCTAAGAAGATTTATGTCTACGCCCATTGGGGGCGTGGCAAATCGGACCTGAATATATAGTGATTTTTCAAATTGTGCTATATTTTGAACACTATTGACACTAGAGAAATTTTGCATGTATACTCGGGGTGACAACCCAAGACTAATGAGCTATGGTGGATATATCTACGCCCACATGGGGCGTGGCAAGCCGCAAAAGTTTATATCCCTACAGTTTTAGAGCTAGAAGCTTGAAAATTGGATGGTTGAGTTACTAATGTTCTCCTCTATCGATGCCCCAAGCCTCTATGGGGGCATGGCATATCGAAAAATACCCTGTAATTTTCGCATTTTTGGAATGTAAGCAACCAAATTTTGCAGGCATGTCAGCATCGGCTCTTTCTAAGAACTGGCAAAAAATTATGCGTCTACGCCCACTGGGGGCGTGGAAAATCGGCAAAGAAGTTTGTTGTGGGCAACTGCATAATTCATGCATATAATAGCTTAGTAGCAATTGCTAAGATGTCAGAAAGCACTTTAACATAAATATAATAATATTAATGAATTTAAAAAATAAAATTGATAAGTTTTTCGATTAATAAATAAAAAGTTTCCAGCGGGATTCGAACCTATTTCTTTTGAAAACAACATGTAATCGTTAGCTAAACCTAAATAAATTCACAGCTGATCAGCTGACCAGCTGATCAGCAGCTTGTGACAAAACCAAACAATACAATCGCACTTCTTGCAATATGTATACACACTTGGATGTGTATACACAAATACAAACTTGGATGTGTATACACAAATACAAACATCTGTGTACATACATACATACATATATGCATGCATAGAAAAACTGCTTGCCAAGCAAGCAGCGTGGCAAATCGGAAAAGTTGTTTTAGTTTTACCTTAAATGCACTATTCATATGCGTATGTTTATAAATTATTTTCAATTGGCAGCAAGCATTTTATAATAAATATACAAATACAAATAAATAAAAATTTTTGAAAAAACAAAGTTTTTTGCGGGATTCGAACCCACGCACCCAAGTATAGCTTACATAGCGCTTATCATCAGCGCCACTGACCTAATATGAGCAGTGATAACTAAAACCAAATGTGGCATTGCTAGAGCGTCTCTGACAAAACTAAAGTAACGATCGAAAAATTCCCAATTCAGTCACAATTCTTAGAATATTCTGGCCTGCAAACTTTTGTATGCATACATAGAAAATTGTGTGTATACTCGTATAGTGTGTACATGTGAAAATCTGTATGTATGTATAGGAAAAACGTTTGTTGCTTGCCATGTAGGTTTTCTTATTGCCGAAATATTTCGTTAATGAAACACAATACCAATTCCTGATATCAGATTTGCTTACATGAAACACAGAATCATATATTTTTTATTGGATAAACAAACCTTATAAATAGAGACTAGCCCAAAAACATTTACCACTCCGAAAATTAACTGTAGTTATAATAACTTTTAACAAGTAAGAAGGCTCTAATCGAGACGGCTCGACTACGAGATACCCTGAACCCTGTAAAATAACTAATTACCTTCTTCTTTACGCTTTCATAACCGCCCGATCTGCTAACCGCGCAGTTACTGCCGTGGCTTGGGGGTGGGTTGGGTTATACTTAGGACGCTCTTAACTCCATTTCTAGATGGACTATCTTCAGGAAATTGTGTTTTTTATACCCTGAACCCATTGAAAATGAAAATTCAAATAAGTTAAAGTATGTGTAAAAGGAACTTTACATATGAAAAGTTAAATTATGTGTTATAGGAACTGCACATAAGATAAGTTAAAGTATGTGTTAATGGAACTACACATATGGAAAGATAAATTATGTGTTAAAGGAACTACACATAGGACTGGCGCCAAAATACCCAACGATTTAGGTGACGGCGTTGTCGCGCTGTCGCTAAGTATAGTCCAGCTTGCGTATTTAAGAAAAGCATAGATCAATGCATGAGAAGAAGAAATGCAAAGGCAGTTGCATTAACAACAGTGCGACTTATAGAATTAATATAGAAATAATAGACAGCAAATATTTTCTGTATTTTTTTTTACCCTGAGCCCATTAAAATGGGAAATCAGGGTATAATGGTTTTGATAAATGTATGTAACAGGCAGAAGGAGGCGTGGCAGACCCCATAAAGTATATATATTCTTGATTATGGTGACGAGAAAAGTGTATATAGCCATGTCCGTCTGTCCGTCTGTCCGTATGTTTGAACGCGTCGATTTCCGAAGATACAAAAGCTAGAAAAATCATTCTTTTTGTGTTAGGTCCGTATATTGCACGCGCAGTACGAGTTTGTTTCAGAAATTCGATAACTTGTATATTTCCAGAGTTATCGATAAGCTAATATATTGAGAATCATTTATAAAATTATATTTAATTCATCTTTAGAGTTAGAGTCTCCAAGTCTTCTGCTTATATATAGATACCAATATAATACAATTTCGTTTTTTGTCAGATTTTGGATTCCGGTCTCCAATTCCCCCCACATCCCCAAATGTGCAAAATATTCATATCAAATACTTGAGACATGCAGTTTGGTTAAGCATATAGATATGAATATCATATTCACAATCTGAAGATATCAATACGATTGTCCGTCTAGAAACAGAATTATCCTATGTGGCACAGCAAGAAAGGCAGCGAGACAGGAAGACGTTTGCAATGCTCACACACATACATGCCTACATACATACTGTTATAAGCGTCCAAAGTATAGCCCAATCCACCCCCAAGCAACAGCAGCAACTGCGCAGTTAGCAGAGCGCGCGTTCATAAATGCGTAAAGAAGAGTATCACTTTTTTGCAGGGTTCAGGATATCTCGTGGTCGAGCCGTCTCGACTAGAGCCTTACTTGTTCATAGTGATATGGTATAAAAATTTTTAAAATGCTATTAGCTGTAATTTTTTTCAATTTTACATAAGGTGTTGTAAAATAATAACAACTTTTTAAAAACAAGAGAAAAAGCTCTACTCGAGACGGCTCGACTACGAAATCTCCTGAGCCCTTCTTCAAACGAATAATATTCCAAGAATGCTTCGTTTCGATTCTCCACGCGTAACCAACTATACATCCAAAAGCACGTGCACACACTCACGCTGATCTACGCTTGTACGCCTGTATGTGTATATGCATTGCGGGCGTCTTGCTGTCACGCTGCCTTTCTTGCTGTGCCGCGTGGGTTTGGCTGCGAGAATTTATTTTATTAATAACTCTGTTTCTAGAAGCACAATCGAAATCAAATGTTCAGATTATGATCATGGCATTAATATCTATATACCAAACCAAACTGTATGTCTCTAGTATTTGAAATGCATTTTTCACACACTTGCGGGTGTGGGGGGAATCGGAAGCCGGAATCCAAAATCTGAAAAAACTGAATTTGTAATTAATTAGTATCTATATATATGCAGAAGACTTGGAGACTCAAACTCTAAAGATGAATTAGATGTACTTTTACAACTGATTCTTGATATATGTTTTAATTGATAACTATGGAAATATACAAGTTATCGAATTTCTGGAACAAACTCGTACTGCGCGTGCAATATACGGACCTAACACAGCTTTTTAAACTTTGTTCCCGAAGGGGAAAAAGTATATTGGGTTTGTGCAATGTCCGTCTTGCTGTCCGTCCGTCTGTCCGTCTGTCCCTATGAACGCAATATTTTTCGGCGCTATTAGAGCTAGAGACTTGAAATTTTAAACATATACTCATATATGCTCCCGAATTATAAAGTGTTAAAATTTTCCAGATCCGCCCACTAGGGGCGTGGCAAATCGGAAAACTCTTCCGCCCATAGTCAAGTTATCATACTAGATGATGAGCTAGAGAGTTGCAATTTGAAATGTATACTCGGGGTGACAACCCAAATTCAAAAAGCTATGGCGGATCGGGAAATACGTATATTCTACACCGTTAAAGCTAGAACGCTGAAATTTTGCATGTGAGTTAATGTTATGATTCTAAGAAGATTTATGTCTACGCCCATTGGGGGGGTGGCAAATCGGACCTGAATATATAGTGATTTTTCAAATTGTGCTATATTATGAACACTATTGACACTAGAGACTTGAAATTTTGCATGTATACTCGGGTTGACAACCCAAGACTAATGAGCTATGGTGGATATATCTACGCCCACATGAGGCGTGGCAAACCGCAAAAGTTTATATCTCCTACAGTTTAAGAGCTAGAAGCTTGAAAATTGGATGGTTGAGTTACTAATGTTCTCCTCTATCGATGCTCCAAAAATGATTTTCAGCCTCTTTGGGGGCGTGGCATATCGAAAAATACCCTGTAATTTTCGCATTTTTGGAATGTAAGCAACCAAACTTTGCAGGCATGTTAGCCTCGGCCCTTTCTAAGAACTGGCAAAAAATTATGCGTCTACGCCCACTGGGGGCGTGGCAAATCGGCAAAGAAGTTTGTTGTGGCCAACTACATAATTCATGCATATAATAGCTTAGTAGCAATTGCTATGATGGCAGAAAGCATTTTAACATAAATATAATAATATTAATGAATTTAAAAAATTAAATTTATAAGTTTTCGATTAATAAATAAAAAGTTTCCAGCGGGATTCGAACCTAGGTCTTTTGAAAACAACATGTAATCGTTAGCTAAACCTAAATAAATTCCCAGCTGATCAGCTGACCAGCGTTCAAACATACGGACAAACGGACATGGCCCAGTCGTCCCTCTGATCATGAATATATATACTTTATTGGGTCTGCTACGCCTCCTTCTACCTGTTACCTACTTTTAACAAAACCATTGTAGCCTGATTTCCCGATGGACCCGGGTATACAAATATAAATAATTTTAGCTATTTTTTCAACTATTTTATTATATTATTTTTAGCAATTTTCAGAGTTAGTTTTGCTATATTTTGGTTTCCAAATCTGGCAACACTGAGCATGACACCTGCAATGCGTACACACATACATGCGTACAAGCGTATATCAGCGTGTGTGGCGCGTGTTTGTGTATGTATAGTTTGTAACCCGTGCAGAAACGAACATGTCAAAGAGCGGGCATCCTGTCTGTCAGCTCGGAACAAATCAGAGACTGTGGCATACTTAGTAGCGCACGTCTAATTTCCCCTGCTACTCATGCGAACTTCAAAGCACTCTGCTGATGGAGTTGGGTCTGGTAAGCGGCGTGAGACTGAGCCTGTGTTCAACGGGCTGTGTATCTGTTGAAAGGCTAAACATGACAAACACACATAGAGAGAGAGAGAAAGAGAAAGAGAGTAAGCGTCTGTGAGTCGCATATTTGTTTTGTTTTATTTTTTTAACTACCCAGTGCTTACGAGTCCTCATCCTGAGGCATTAAGCAGAGGTGTTAATCCAGCAGGGACCAACTAAATTTGAGACGTCCCGTCTAGCTAACCCAATTTGCCAGAAGCAACAACCGCCAGGTGGAAAACATTTACCGGGTTTTGTGGCTTTTATGTAGAAGTAAATCAATCAAGTAAAACTCATTAAAGCATTATATACAAATTATGAAAAAAGGATTATTCGGATTATTCAATTTCATATAAAGAGATCGTGAAACTCGAAATTTAAAGTATGAATTCGACAACGTATGTTACAGTTAATAGTATAGAGCTATGACTAATGGAAAATTAGAAAAAATATTCAACATAATGTTTGAATTGTAGATATTCTCTATGGATGACGTATATAAGAAATATCTTCCACATCTCGCAAGGTTTCACAACTGTTTATCTTCTCTATATATGGAATATGTGATTTTAGTTTTAATTTATTTTGTGTTAGTATGAGATCTATGGCAAAACACAATACCAATTCCTGATATCAGATTTGCTTACATGAAACACAGAATCATATATTTTTTATTGGATAAACAAACCTTATAAATAGAGACTAGCCCAAAAACATTTACCACTCCGAAAATTAACTGTAGTTATAATAACTTTTAACAAGTAAGAAGGCTCTAATCGAGACGGCTCGACTACGAGATACCCTGAACCCTGTAAAATAACTAATTACCTTCTTCTTTACGCTTTCATAACCGCCCGATCTGCTAACCGCGCAGTTACTGCCGTGGCTTGGGGGTGGGTTGGGTTATACTTAGGACGCTCTTAACTCCATTTCTAGATTTCTATTAGAGCTAGAGACTTGAAATTTTAAACATATACTCATATATGCTCTCGAATTATAAAGTGTTGAAATTTTCCAGATCCGCCCACTAGGGGCGTGGCAAGTCGGAAAACTCTTCCGTACTAGATGATGAACTAGAGAGTTGCAATTTGAAATGTATACTCGGGGTGACAACCCAAATTCAAAAAGCTATGGCGGATCGTGAAATACGTATCTTCTACACCGTTAAAGCTACAACGCTGAAATGTATGTGAGTTAATGTTATGATTCTAAGAAGATTTATGTCTACGCCCATTGGGGGCGTGGCAAATCGGACCTGAATATATAGTGATTTTTCAAATTGTGCTATATTTTGAACACTATTGACACTAGAGAAATTTTGCATGTATACTCGGGGTGACAACCCAAGACTAATGAGCTATGGTGGATATATCTACGCCCACATGGGGCGTGGCAAGCCGCAAAAGTTTATATCCCCTACAGTTTTAGAGCTAGAAGCTTGAAAATTGGATGGTTGAGTTACTAATGTTCTCCTCTATCGATGCCCCAAGCCTCTATGGGGGCGTGGCATATCGAAAAATACCCTGTCATTTTCGCATTTTTGGAATGTAAGCAACCAAATTTTGCAGGCATGTCAGCATCGGCTCTTTCTAAGAACTGGCAAAAAATTATGCGTCTACGCCCACTGGGGGCGTGGAAAATCGGCAAAGAAGTTTGTTGTGGGCAACTGCATAATTCATGCATATAATAGCTTAGTAGCAATTGCTAAGATGTCAGAAAGCACTTTAACATAAATATAATAATATTAATGAATTTAAAAAATAAAATTGATAAGTTTTCGATTAATAAATAAAAAGTTTCCAGCGGGATTCGAACCTATTTCTTTTGAAAACAACATGTAATCGTTAGCTAAACCTAAATAAATTCACAGCTGATCAGCTGACCAGCTGATCAGCAGCTTGTGACAAAACCAAACAATACAATCGCACTTCTTGCAATATGTATACACACTTGGATGTGTATACACAAATACAAACTTGGATGTGTATACACAAATACAAACATCTGTGTACATACATACATACATATATGCATGCATAGAAAAACTGCTTGCCAAGCAAGCAGCGTGGCAAATCGGAAAAGTTGTTTTAGTTGTACCTTAAATGCACTATTCATATGCGTATGTTTATAAATTATTATCAATTGGCAGCAAGCATTTTATAATAAATATACAAATACAAATAAATAAAAATTTTTGAAAAAAAAAAGTTTTTTGCGGGATTCGAACCCACGCACCCAAGTATAGCTTACATAGCGCTTACCATCAGCGCCACTGACCTAATATGAGCAGTGATAACTAAAACCAAATGTGGCATTGCTAGAGCGTCTCTGACAAAACTAAAGTAACGATCGAAAAATTCCCAATTCAGTCACAATTCTTAGAATATTCTGGCCTGCAAACTTTTGTATGCATACATAGAAAATTGTGTGTATACTCGTATAGTATGTACATGTGAAAATCTGTATGTATGTATAGGAAAAACGTTTGTTGCTTGCCATGTAGGTTTTCTTATTGCCGAAATATTTCGTTAATGAAATGTTTATTAAATAAATAAGATGCACCTATGGGAACAAAGTATATCGCAGTTAGTTGCGCCTAACTGCAACGTTCTTACTTGTTTTTTTTTTTTAATTATCTTAAAAACGGATTAATTTTAGTAATAATCAAGAGCAATATATTTAACTATTTGTCAAAATAAAGAAGTTTTTTGCCATTTTCAGCACCAAATTTGATGCATTTTCAAGATAATTACAAAAAACCAAACCACAGTACAGATTATTATTTTATTTTATTAAAATTGGGTTCAGGGTATTATCTAGTCGAGCACTCTCGACTAGAGTTTTCTTACTTGTTTTTTAATTATTTTTTTTTTTTTATTATTATTATTTTTTTCTTTTTTTAATTATTTATTCTTTTGAATTTGATACCTTTAAAAGTCAGTTTGTAGTTTAACTAATTGTGAATAAGTGCGTTTCTTTCTTTAATTTCAAATATTTAATAGCATCATTTCTGAAAGTGTTTTTGTTTCAATTATATTTTATTTTATTTATATTATATTTTATTCCGTTAAGTCAACAGAAAATAATGAGCAGAAAGTTTGCCAAAATAACAAAAGCACGTGACATCTGCGGTTTTCCTATATGTATGCCCACATGAACATTCAAAACTAGTCTAGCATGGTCTAAGAATTTAAACTTGCTTGATGGCGCTTTAGCAGTGAACTTATTTATTATGGCTATTACAGCTTTGAGTGGCATTGATATATTTCTTTTACAATTATGAAGTGTCTGTGTTAATTAAGGTGATGCGTGTTAATCGAGGAACGTCTATTTGTTGGGTCTATTTTTAATGATATTTAATAATATAAAATTTTTCGAATTTCAACTAATATGAGCGCGTTGCGCCATCTATTATTAATTTTTTTGGCAAGAGAGAGTTCTCAGTTGAATGAGTTAGACGTTTTTTTTATTGCGCTCCGTGATCACTATTTTATTTTTGTATTTGATTACTTATTTTATTTAAATTTCACACAGTTGCGGTCTGTTTTTATATTGCAAAGTTCTTTGTTTCTGTTCTTTGTATAGTTTGATCCGTGGTTCACTGTGTTTCGTTTTTGTTACTGAATTGCAGTTTGGTGCAGTGAAGCAATTTCATTTTTGCTTTAGCGTCTCTTGTTGTTTTTTCGCGCTCCCCATCTCTTCTTATTTTTACACTTGACTGTGTAAGTGTATGCATAAGTGCTCTCACTTACCTGGGTAAGTTTTGCTCTCAAATTTAAACTGTTGCTCTTTCGTACGGTTTATTTTTATACCCTGAACCCATTGAAAATGGGAAATCAGGGTATAATGGTTTTGTTAAAAGTATGTAACAGGCAGAAGGAAGCGTGGCAGACCCCATAAAGTATATATATTCTTGATCAGGGTGACGAGAAAAGTTGATCTAGCCATGTCCGTCTGTCCGTCCGTCCGTCCGTCCGTCCGTCCGTCCGTCTGTCCGTATGTTTGAACGCGTCGATTTCCGAAGATACAAAAGCTAGAGAGTTCATTCTTTTTGTGTTAGGTCCGTATATTGCGCGCGCAGTACGAGTTTGTTTCAGAAACTCGATAACTTGTATATTTGCAACGTTATCGATAAACGAACTTATCGGGAACCAGTTATAAAATTCTAGCTAATTCATCTTTAGAGTTAGAGTCTCCGAGTCTTCTGTGTATATATAGATACCAATTTAATACAATTTCGGTTTTTGTCAGATTTTGGATTCCGGTCCCCACTTCACCCCACCACCACCAAATGTGGAAAAAAATTCATTTCAAATACTAGAGACATGCAGTTTGGTTTAGCACATAGATATGAATATCATAATCATAATCTGAAGAAATCAATACGATTGTCCATCTAGAAACAGATTTATTAGTTTATACAGTTTTCTCATCAAAACCCATGTGGCGCAGCAAGCACGGCAGCAACACAGCAAGACGAATTGCGGGCGCACATACATACATACATACATACATACGTATGTATGTATGTATGTATGTATATGTGTGCAAGCGTAGATCAGCGTGTGGCTGCAATCGTACATACATACAGTATGTCCATTAATTGTTTGCAAAACGAAAAAATTCATACAAATTCATACAAAAAATCTTGGGCCGTTTTCTATGTTGCTATGCGTGTATATTCTAAGAATCACAATTGTTTTTTTTTTTTTTTTTTTTTTTGAATTGCGTTAGAATTGTCTTTGAATTGTATTTGTATTTTCAGCCACTGCTTTAGTGTTTCTTTCGTATATGACGAATTTCATGCGTTTTCGCTACTCTGCCGTTCGAGTGAGCCGTGGTGTAGATGGCTAGATAGGTGCACCGAATGGTAGGCTGTCGAAGGTTCTAGCCCCGCCTAAGCCCTTCATAATTTCTTATTTTTAATTTTTATACCCTGAACCCATTGAAAATGGGAATTCAGGGTATAATGGTTTTGTGAAAATGTATGTAACAGGCAGAAGGAGACGTCGCAGACCCTATAAAGTATATATATTCTTGATCAGCATAAAAAAATAAGTTGATTGAGCCCTGTCCGTCTGTCCGTCCGTCCGTCCGTCCATCCGTCCGTATGAACGTCGAGATTTCGGAAACTACAAAAGCTAGAGAGCTGAAATTTCACATGAACACTCGTGTGTTACCTACGCAATACGAGTTTATTTTGTTTTTTTTCGATAACTCGTCCCATTTCCAAATTATCGATTAAAAATCGAAAATTCGTTTCAATTTTTTAGGTTTTTTGGGTATAACTACTACACCGTTTTAGCTAGAGACTTCAACTTTATATATTTAGTTAGATATTATGGCTACGCAGATTTTGTAGTTTTCAGATTTTTGATGCCACGCCCCCTTCGCCCACAATTTGGAAAAAACGCATTTCAAATACTAGAGACTTGCAATTTGGCACATAGATAGATATATATACCCTTATTCTGCTCTGAAAATTTCATGAAGATCGTCCATCTAGAAATGGAGTTATAAGCGTCCAAAGTTCAGCCCAACCCACCCCCAAGCCACAGCAGCAACTGCGCAGTTAGCAGAGCGCGCGTCTCCAAGTGCGTAAAGAAGAAGAGTATCACTTTTTTTGCAGGGTTCAGGGTATCTCGTAGTCGAGCCGTCTCGACTAGAGCCTTCTTACTTGTTGTTTTTGCTTTTGCGCTTTAGCTATTGTTTGTTGTTGTGACTAGCTCTCGCAACATTATCACTATTTGTTTTTTTATACCCTGAACCCATTGAAAATGGGAAATCAGGGTATAATGGTTTTGTTAAAAGTATGTAACAGGCAGAAGGAAGCGTGGCAGACCCCATAAAGTATATATATTCTTGATCAGGGTGACGAGAAAAGTTGATCTAGCCATGTCCGTCTGTCCGTCCGTCCGTCCGTCCGTCCGTCCGTCCGTCCGTCCGTCTGTCCGTATGTTTGAACGCGTCGATTTCCGAAGATACAAAAGCTAGAGAGTTCATTCTTTTTGTGTTAGGTCCGTATATTGCGCGCGCAGTACGAGTTTGTTTCAGAAACTCGATAACTTGTATATTTGCAACGTTATCGATAAACGAACTTATCGGGAACCAGTTATAAAATTCTAGCTAATTCATCTTTAGAGTTAGAGTCTCCGAGTCTTCTGTGTATATTTAGATACCAATTTAATACAATTTCGGTTTTTGTCAGATTTTGGATTCCGGTCCCCACTTCACCCCACCACCACCAAATGTGGAAAAAAATGCATTTCAAATACTAGAGACATGCAGTTTGGTTTAGCACATAGATATGAATATCATAATCATAATCTGAAGAAATCAATACGATTGTCCATCTAGAAACAGATTTATTAGTTTATACAGTTTTCTCATCAAAGCCCATGTGGCGCAGCAAGCACGGCAGCAACACAGCAAGACGAATTGCGGGCGCACATACATACATACATACATACATACATACATATGTATGTATGTATGTATGTATGTATATGTGTGCAAGCGTAGATCAGCGTGTGGCTGCAATCGTACATACATACAGTATGTCCATTAATTGTTTGCAAAACGAAAAAATTCATACAAATTCATACAAAAAATCTTGGGCCGTTTTCTATGTTGCTATGCGTGTATATTCTAAGAATCACAATTGTTTTTTTTTTTTTTTTTTTTGAATTGCGTTAGAATTGTCTTTGAATTGTATTTGTATTTTCAGCCACTGCTTTAGTGTTTCTTTCGTATATGACGAATTTCATGCGTTTTCGCTACTCTGCCGTTCGAGTGAGCCGTGGTGTAGATGGCTAGATAGGTGCACCGAATGGTAGGCTGTCGAAGGTTCTAGCCCCGCCTAAGCCCTTCATAATTTCTTATTTTTAATTTTTATACCCTGAACCCATTGAAAATGGGAATTCAGGGTATAATGGTTTTGTGAAAATGTATGTAACAGGCAGAAGGAGACGTCGCAGACCCTATAAAGTATATATATTCTTGATCAGCATAAAAAAATAAGTTGATTGAGCCCTGTCCGTCTGTCCGTCCGTCCGTCCGTCCATCCGTCCGTATGAACGTCGAGATTTCGGAAACTACAAAAGCTAGAGAGCTGAAATTTCACATGAACACTCGTGTGTTACCTACGCAATACGAGTTTATTTTGTTTTTTTTTCGATAACTCGTCCCATTTCCAAATTATCGATTGAAAATCGAAAATTCGTTTCAATTTTTTAGGTTTTTGGGTATAACTACTACACCGTTTTAGCTAGAGACTTCAACTTTATATATTTAGTTAGATATTATGGCTACGCAGATTTTGTAGTTTTCAGATTTTGGATGCCACGCCCCCTTCGCCCACAATTTGGAAAAAACGCATTTCAAATACTAGAGACTTGCAATTTGGCACATAGATAGATATATATACCCTTATTCTGCTCTGAAAATTTCATGAAGATCGTCCATCTAGAAATGGAGTTATAAGCGTCCAAAGTTCAGCCCAACCCACCCCCAAGCCACAGCAGCAACTGCGCAGTTAGCAGAGCGCGCGCCTCCAAGTGCGTAAAGAAGAAGAGTATCACTTTTTTTGCAGGGTTCAGGGTATCTCGTAGTCGAGCCGTCTCGACTAGATCCTTCTTACTTGTTGCAACTGATTTCATTTGAATCCCAATTGCGAATATGAGCTGCTGCAAAAAAGCTTGCACTGTTAGACAAGCAGCTGATTCGGCACAGGCCCAATTTATTAATTGTTGGCTTTGTGAAAATCTTATGCACACTAAATGTGCTGGACTTACTGGACGAGACTACGATAAGATTATGTCCACTGCTAAAATTGGTATTGGTGGCTTACGTTGGTCTTGTCCGACATGCTTGGAAAAACAAATTAATTTTTCCAAGATGTATAATGCAGTGAGGGTTCAATTTTTTAAATTGAATAAAATTTCTAAGCAGCTATCCAGTGACCTGGTAGCTGCTGAAGATTTATTAGTCAACTTTAAGTTTGATGACCCTCAATCTGAAGCTGAGTATCCCTCTTTGTTAGTACCTCCTCCTGTACTAACATCTTCCCCCAAATCGCTTGCTCCTCCCTCACCTTGTGTTTCTGTTCTGTCTTCATCCCCTCGCTCGATTTGTGTTCCCTCGCCTGGTCCGGAGGCTACTGCCTTAATGGAGTTTCTCTTGTCCCTGTTCAAAATTTGGATCCTCTTCCAAGTGTTGTTCATACAGAGAATGGTAATACGGTAACCAATTACTGCTCCCACTTTATGCGTTGTAGCTCCTCGAAAGCAAGTTTTTATACTTTGTTCCCGAAGGGGAAAAAGTATATTGGGTTTGTGCAATGTCCGTCTTGCTGTCCGTCCGTCTGTCGGTATGAACGCAATATTTTTCGGCGCTATTAGAGCTAGAGACTTGAAATCTTAAACATATACTCATATATGCTCCCGAATCATAAAGTGTTAAAATTTTCCCGATCCGCCCACTAGGGGCGTGGCAAATCGGAAAACTCTTCCGCCCATAGGCAAGTTATCATACTAGATGATGAGCTAGAGAGTTGCAATTTGAAATGTATACTCGGGGTGACAACCCAAGTTCAAAAATCTATGGCTGATATATCTACGCCCATTGGGGGCGTGGCAAATCGGGAAATACGTATCTTCTACACCGTTAAAGCTACAACGCTGAAATTTTGCATGTGAGTTAATGTTATGATTCTAAGAAGATCGATCAAAAAGTTATATGTTCACGCCCATTGGGGGCGTGGCAAATCAGACCTGAATATATAGTGAGTTTTCAAATTGTGCTATATTTAGAACACTATTGACACTAGAGACTTGAAATTTTGCATGTATACTCGGGTTGACAACCCAAGACTAATAAGCTATGGTGGATATATATTATTATATAAATTATAATAAGACGGGTTATTATGCAAAGACACTTTATTCCTTTATCAATTGCAATCTTTTTATTAGCTCGTGTGAGCATTCTGCGAGAAGATTCCAAACTGAAACTTTATAAACCTAAACGGCGACTCCAAGCCATCGCTGCCGGCGGCCGGGCCGACAGAACGCTGAGCTTGCAACTTCTGCGGACGATCACCCCGCTG
This sequence comes from Drosophila borborema, assembly GCA_030914335.1. NCBI lineage: Eukaryota > Metazoa > Arthropoda > Insecta > Diptera > Drosophilidae > Drosophila > Drosophila borborema. Next base: position 16,842 of record JAUESP010000031.1, read on the forward strand.
TTGCGTGGTGGTGTCCAATTTCGCCTGCAACTCTGTTGCAACGGCATCCGGTGAAGCTATTGCTGACTCGCTGTCAGCATTATTTGATCGGCGCGTGCTAACTCCTCCCCGGGTAGGTTGAAACCCGTCCTCGGGTTTCCCATTGATCGATTTCCGTCGACATGTTTTAAAACCGATGACTAGGAGGAGCACCAGAGAAATCAGTATAATGATGCAACCGAACGACCTTGATGACAATTCGGCCTTAAGGTTGCTGATGTGGCGATGGTTGGTCAGGCTCAGGTCGTGCAGAAAGGGGAGGCTCAGGTGTTCCCGGAATAGTGTGATGTTGACTATTCCAGACGTCGAAACTGCTGGCTTTTTTCTCAGAATACCCTTATGGTTGACGTAAAGGGTTCCATTCAGAGAGATGTGGTCGTCGAAGGTAACCAAGTAGGTCCCCGTGACCTGTTGGCTAGTGCCAGTGCTGTCCACTGCATGGATTGTGGCGCTATTGATGATTATTACGCCTTCATCGACGACGGCTATGGGTTTTAGATGCCCATGTCGTGTGGCGCATTGGGCAGTGCCACCTGAGACCAGTTGTTGAGCACACGTTGGTTTCTGCATTTGGTAGCAGAAGGTGGTGCTCACAGTAGAGGCGCAGTCGCGCACGGCGAAGGTTTTCCTCTCGCAATCGGCCACCACGTCACCTTCTTCTAAATCTATTATTATATTATTACGTTGAACAGGGAAAATATTTATCTTTTTGCAATGTAACTTAGGTCTAGGGAATTTAATTAAAAAATATAGTATTTGGGAATTTTGGAAAGCCTTAATATTAGAGACCTCTAGTAGGTCTGTTACGCTAACATTGGTGAGTTGCTCATTTAACTCTTTTACGTCAATGCTGTCAAGTATGAGTGGGCTGATTAGATTTATTTTTGCGAGTGAAATGGAAAGAATTAAATCTTCTAAATCCGAAATTATCATTCTGTTTTTCGCCAGGATAGTCGTATAAAAGTGTTCGACTTCCGTATCTGGTTTTTGGATTGCATTAAGAGTTCTTGAAATTTCGTTGAGTCTTACTTGAATTTTATTATTTATCTCAATTTGTTTGTTTTCTGAATCTATTAGTTACTGCTCCCAGTCATCAAAATCTGGGGTTCCTGCTATTGCTTTAAGAGCACTACCTATCAGGTTTATGCTTCTGGCTTGTCTATGGTGAACATTAAGAGTGCTGATTAAGGTGGTTATGTGCTGTAGGTCAGTCTTCAGTACCTGTCTCATGTGGTCTTTTGGTAGTTTGTCCACTAGTGTCCATGTCTCGTCGGCGTATGTCTCGTATATCGTTAAGTTAGTCGTGTGTCCTATGTAACCGTATTCGTCCCAAATCGTCACGTCACCGTCTATTATAGGTATGTAGTCCGCGTGCGTATAGTCATTAAGTCTTGAGGTCGCGTCGGTTCTGGTCAGAGTCACCACTACTAATGTTAGAATATGTGTTATCCTAAGATAAAAGATACAAAAATTAAGAAGTTATTAACAATGGTCTACTTAAGGCTGTCCTTATGGACCACCCTCCCTTTTATAAGGACCGTTGTCCCAAGGTCTGCTTCAACCACTGCTTCGGTGAATAAGGGGGAAAGTTTGTTTCCTAGTCTCTTATTGGACTTTACCCATACTTTCTCACCTATTTTGTATGATTTGTGAACCCTGTTCTTGTTATGCTGCTCTAGAGACTTTTCTTGTGCTGATGTGAGGTTGTGTTGAGGTTTTTTCCCTTTTTGAAATAAATCAAAACGCAGTTTGTGTAAATGTAGGTGCACAAAATAAGTTTATTTAATAAAATCAAAATTATAAGTAGCAAGTACTAACGCGACGTTTTCAACTTAACTGAGCCGACACTTCCATAACTGATCTTGCACAACACAAATGATACAATGATACAAAGCTCGATGTGCAGCATGTTTTTATACTTCCTTCTCTTACGTCTAGAATGTTCAAGTAGTCTTCTTCCTATGCTACTTCTCTTACATATAGAATGTTCTGGATGTCTCTTTTCGCTTGCTTTTCGTATGTATGTATGTATGTATGTATACAATCCAGAACATTCGTTTTGCCTATTCTTATGAAAATGCTCGAACAGCCAACGACTGATTTTACAGTTACATACGTTAAATGCTTATTGCTACAAAGATGATAATGATGATGAGTTTTGTTCGAGATCATTCTTCAACACCCTCCCTAAAACTCAACATCACTATAAAATTTTTATTCTTTATTCTTAATTCCTAATTTCTCTCTTAGATATACAAATTTGGGTTTTGGCAAAGCTTTAGTGAAAATGTCAGCAATTTGTTCTTCACTCTTAACATATTTTACATCTATTTCACCTTTTTCAAATAAATCGCGTATGAAATGATATTTAACATCTATGTGTTTACTTCTTTGATGAAATTCAGGATTTTTGATTAGCTTAATCGCACTTATATTATCTATAAACAAGATGTAGTTGCTTAAATTAATGTTACAATCATAAAACAATTTCTTTAGCCAAATCATTTCCTTACTTGCTAAAGCCGCACTTACATATTCGGCTTCTGTTGTTGATAAAGCTACACATTGTTGTTTCTTACTTTGCCATGTTATTGCAGCATTCGCATATTTACACAAAATTCCAGATGTAGATTTTCGAGTTTTCTTATCACCTGCATAATCAGCATCGCTAAATGTCTCAAAAATATTATTATTTTTACTGTATAAAATTCCCAAATTCATCGTTCCTTTCAAATAACGAAATATTCTCTTAACTAACATCCAGTGATGCTGCTTCGGGTTTTATAGCTCTCGGGAAACTACATTAACAGCAAAACTTATATCTGGCCTCGAAACAATTTGTAAAAACATTAAATTTCCTATTGCTTCGCGGTAAGGTGCATTACAATTAATTTGTTCAGATATATTTTCATCATAGTTACACTCAATTGGTGTAGAGACAATGTTCGCATTTGTCATATTAAATTTTTCTAAAATTTTCTTTATATAATTTTCTTGATATATAAAGATGGAACCATTTGGCTGTTTCAGTATTTCTATTCCTAAGAAGCATGTTACATTCTTTGTATTTGTTATTTTAAATTCCTTACTCAAATTCTTAAATAGATTATCAATTAAAAATTCCTTGGATGCAGCAATTAACCCGTCATCTACATAAATCGTTAACAAAATTCTGTCATTATCTTTTGAGTATATATAAAAACATGGATCTGCAATACTTTGTGTAAATCCCAGATTTTTAATAACATTTGCAAAATGCTCTGTCCAGCACCTAGGTGCTTGTTTTAGTCCATACAAACTCTTTAACAATTTGCAAACACTAGAGGTACCATCTTCGAAACCCTCTGGCTGATGCATGTAAATATTTTCCTTAAGAGTACCATACAAAAAGGCTGTTTTTACATCAAACTGACCAAGAAATAGATTTTCTTGGGCGGCTACACTTAACAGGAATCTCACGGTATCAAATCTAACTACAGGGCTAAAAGTCTCTTTATAATCGATCCCTTCCTTTTGGGAATAACCCTTAATAACTAAACGCGCTTTGTACTTTTCCGAGCCGTCTGGATTGAGCTTCTTTGTATAAACCCATCTACTATTAATAACCTTTTTATTTTCAGGTTTTGGAACAAGAACCCAAGTTTCATTTTCATGTAAAGAGTTAACTTCTTCTTGCATCGCAGTTTGCCAATACTCTTTATCATCAGACTTTAACGCTTCATTATAATTTAAAGGCAAGCTTTGTGTAATAAATGTAACAGGGCAACCATAAAAATCTGTCATACGAATCTGTGACCTATCTCGCAATTGTCGATCCATTTCACTATTATTTTGTTCAGTTGATTCATTTTCAATTCTATTATTTTCGTATTCATTTTCATTAATCTCACTTTCAGAATTGTCAATTGAAATTTCAGGTTTGTTAAACTGAACTGTGAAGTTTTCTGGTTTAAAACATACATCTCTACTTATAATTACATCTCTCATACTTGGAACATATACACGGTATCCTTTGCCATTTTCAACGTATCCTACTATATACCCTTTAACAGACTTTTTATCTAATTTTCTCCTTTTTTCTTTTGGCACATGTACAAAACATTCAGTCCCGAAAATTTTAAGATTTCCAATATCTGGCTGCTTCTTGAACCACAACTCATATGGAGTTTTATTCCCATGTTTTGTTGGACCTGTGCGGTTAATTACATAAACTGCAGTGTTTACTGCTTCTGCCCATAGAAATAATGGTAACTCAGAATTAGAATGCAACATTGATCGAGCAGCTTCAATAATAGTTCTATTCTCACGTTCCGCAACTCCATTCTGTTCAGGCGTATAAGGAGCATTAACACTATGTTTTATTCCCTTTTTATTAAAGAACACTTTAACATCTTTATTAATATATTCTCTACCCCCATCGCTGTGAATTTCTTTAATGTCTTCATGAAATTGATTCTGAACTGCCTGAATAAAAATTTTGAGTTTTTCAAATACTTCCGACTTATGTCGTATAAAATAAACTTCTCGATAACTTGAATAATCATCTTTAAAGCTAACAAAATACAACTTTTTACCAATAGACTCTACCTCAATCGGACCGCAAACATCAGTGTGAATTATCTCTCTTGCCTTTGTTGCACGGTCAATGTTTTTGTGAAATGTTAGCCGATGCTGCTTCCCATAAGCACATCCTTCACAAAAGAAATCATTTTCTATAAATTCAATATTCTTATTTTTCAAATATTCGCGAACATGTCGAATGTTTTGATGACAAAACCTCTCATGCCATACTTGTAATGAATCATTTTCTTTCGATTTTAATTTTCTTGTCAAATTACACCATTTAGGCATCAAAACATTCACATCTAATTTTAATAAGTTTCCGAACCTAGAACCCGTTGCAATTATTTTATTATCACGTCTCAATAAACACTGTGTTCCTTTATTTTTAATAAGACAATCGACACCCCTTTTTGCAGCTGACATAATAGAGAATAAATTATAAACTATTTCCGGAACATACAAAACATCAAACATTGTCGTCGACCTTTTATAATTATTGACATAAGTTTCAATATCAATATTACCTTTTCCGAGCGCCGTGATATATTTACCATTACCTACGCCTATCTTAAGGGGCTCCAAAAATTCTTCATATGTAGAATACCAATCTCGATGCTTTGACATGTGATCAGAAGCTCCTGAGTCGATCACCCACACGTCTTTTTCTCTGCCGTCCCTGCTCGCAATCAATCCTTTTCTCGATGATTCACCCGATTCTCCGTGATTGTTTTCCGCTCGACTTCCTGCATTTCTCCTTTGGTGACAGTTGTTGCTCCTGTGGCCTTTCTTCTTGCATATATAACACCTTTAGCAGTCTTTCTTCAGATGTCCCATCACGCCACAATTATAGCACTTCATAGTTTGCTTCTTATGTTCATATTCACTCTTATTTTTCCTGTTGCCTGCAACTAACGCTGTTGACTCTTCGGATACCACTTCTTGCTCTTTTGACCTTACTTCTTCTGTCATTAAACGAGTCGTCAAATTATCCAATGTTCTCTTACTGTCCTCGACCGAATCCCACGCACTATGAAAATAGTTAAACTTCTGTGGCAAAGACGATAGGATTCGCGACATTAACATTGTTTCAGGCACAGCACTTCCAAGATTTTTCATCTTGCTCCACAAAACTTCTAACTTTGAAATATTATAGTCCACACTTTCATTTTCAATCCACTTGAAATCAAAAAACTGTTTCTGAATAGCTGATAAATTTTCTTCTGATTTCATATCATACACTGAGTTTAATTTTACCCACATTTCTCTAGCTGTTTTGCAGCTCACAATCAATTCCATCGGTCTTCTCTCGATAGAATGAATTATTATTTTTCTTGCAGTCTTATCAGCCTTTAAAAACCTTTTTGAGTCTCTTTCATACGTTGCAGACTCCTCTGTCGGACACGTCAAAACACCTTCGCACACGGCAAGAACATCGTCGTCTTCTTCCAACATCGTGCGAATCATGAAACACCACAAATGCCAATTGTCTTTGTCGCGTAACCGTTCTATTTTCATATTTACTGGCTCCATTTTTTACTGTCTTTATTTTATTACTTATTTGCCACTAATTCACTTTTGTACTTGCACTCGATTTCACACTACATTACACTTTTAGCACCGTCTGGGCCCATAACCTGTTGAGGTTTTTTCCCTTTTTGAAATAAATCAAAACGCAGTTTGTGTAAATGTAGGTGCACAAAATAAGTTTATTTAATAAAATCAAAATTATAAGTAGCAAGTACACAACGCGACGTTTTCAACTTAACTGAGCCGACACTTCCATAACTGATCTTGCACAACACAAATGATACAATGATACAAAGCTCGATGTGCAGCATGTTTTTATACTTCCTTCTCTTACGTCTAGAATGTTCAAGTAGTCTTCTTCCTATGCTACTTCTCTTACATATAGAATGTTCTGGATGTCTCTTTTCGCTTGCTTTTCGTATGTATGTATGTATGTATGTATACAATCCAGAACATTCGTTTTGCCTATTCTTATGAAAATGCTCGAACAGCCAACGACTGATTTTACAGTTACATACGTTAAATGCTTATTGCTACAAAGATGATAATGATGATGAGTTTTGTTCGAGATCATTCTTCAACAGGTTGTTTCTTATCTGCACCGCAGCGTTTACAGGTATATTGTGGATGATTTCTATCGGTTTCTTTTTTGTCACCGAATGAATCGACCTATTGTATTTGGTTGTTGCAAGGAGAATGCTTTCAATGGTATCTTCAATGTGATTTCCATTCTTTAAGCAGCGACTTATGTCTCCTAAAGTACCGTGAAAACGCTCGACTTGCCCATTAGATGTACTGTGTAAGGGTGGTGCGTTTGCAATCGCAATGTCAAAGTTGTTTGCTAACATTGTCCGGATGGTCTCTGAGTTTAGCGATCTCTCGTTATCGCAATAGATAGTCTTTGTCTTTGGGAAAAAATTGAGAATATGTAAGAGTGGAGCTTTTACATCCACAGCGAATTTAGAGAATTTGTCGATGCAGGTTAAAAAGTATTTCCCGTCTGTGGAGTAAATATCTACATGTAGTATTTCTCCGGCATATGAAGGTATAGGAGTTTTCCCTAATTCTTGCCTGATCGGATGTCGGTCATGTTTGTTCATAGCGCATATTCGACAATTTGCTGCTATTTTGGTTGTTAAACGACCCATTTTTGGGAAAAAATAGTCCCTAAGTATTTGTTGGGCATTTTCCTGAGCTGCGCGATGAGCGCGATTGTGCTCCGCTACAGCTATTTCCCTTTGTTCTGTAACGTCTGATATGTCTATCACGAGGCTTTTACAGTGTCGAAAAGTTGTTGAGGGAAATTCCTTCACTAGGTTATGTTGAATGAAGGCTAGAATAGGAAGATCACAATGAATTGCATTGGTCACTTCGGAGTTTACCACTTCTCGTAGAGTCTGAGTAAGTGTGTTGCGATCGGAAAATTGTATGACATGTCGGGTCTTTGTTTTGAACAAAATATATGTCTTTTGTTGTGGGACAGTGCTTTCTTCCAGTATAATCTGATTACGGAAGCAGTTTACAGGTTTATCTGTTGTCTCGATTGTGTAAGTCAGAGACTCTTCGCTGTGGATTGTAGCGGCATCGGATTCCGCCGAATCCTCCAGAGCGTTAATATTCTGGCGAGACAGAGCGTCTGCCACAAGGTTCTCTTTGCCTGGCTTATATATGATGTTTGCATTATGCTCATCAATAAAAGCCTTCCAGCGCTTTATCTTGGCATTCGGATTTTTGTCCGAAACCGCGAATGTTAGCGGCTGGTGGTCTGTGTAGATGTTAAGGTTTTTAACACCGTACAAGTAGTTTCTGAGATTTTTCAGTGCCCACACAATGGCTAAGAGTTCTCTCTCATTTGTGGCAAAGTTAATCTCGTTGTCTCGCAATGTGCGCGAGATCATGGTTATAGGGCGTCCGCCCTGAGATAGCACAGCACCAAGCCCTTGGCCTGAGGCGTCTGTTGTCAAGTCAAATGGTTTTTTAAAATCGGGATATGCTAACAGCACATCTTCGGAAGCTAACAGCTCTTTTAATTTGTTAAAGGCTTCTAATTGTGTTTGACTTAATTCGATGTTTACCCTCCTCGACTGATTAGCGCTTATCTTGCCATTTTCGCCTTTCAAGACTTCCGTTAGGGGTCTTGCAATGTTGGCAAAGCCTGCTATGAAGCATCTGTAATAGCTCGCTAATCCTAAGAAGGATCGAAGATTGAATAAAGTTTTTGGCGGTTGAAAGTCTTTTATGGCCCGTACTTTGTCGGCCGACGTTTGTATTCCGCCTCTGCATACTGTGAATCCCAAGTATTCCACGCTCTTTTTGAAGAACTTGGATTTTTCTTGAGAAACTCTCATGCCAGCATCCCTAAGGTTTTTCAAGACCCATTCAATGTGTTTGACATGGTCTTCCTTATTGGGTGAGAAAATTATTACGTCATCCACATAGACGTAGCACGTTTTCCCAATTTGCTCCCTGAGGACATCGTCTATTGCCCTCTGGAATATACTAGGGGCGTTCTTTAGCCCGAATGGAAGTCGACAAAATTCGTATTTTCCATTGTTTACAGAGAATGCTGTCTTTTCTCTGTCCCTCTCTGCCAATTCTATCTGGTGAAAGCCCGATTTTAGGTCTAGTGTTGTAAAATATTGAGCCTCGCCCATATTCGATAATATGTTAGAGATAGTTGGGATAGGGTATTTATCGTCGGTTGTCTTTTGATTTAGTTTCCTAAAATCAATCACCAGACGTTTTTTTTTAAGACCTGTTTCGTCGACACCTTTTTTGTCGACTACCCATATTGGATTGTTGTAGGGTGACTTGGATGGTCTAATTATGCCATTCGCCAGAAGTTGTTTAACCTCTGCGTTGACGAATTCAGACACACCCATTGGGTATGGGTATAATTTAGAATACACCGGTTCGCCATCCGTTGGAATAGTGGCAACTGTGTTAATGTTGTAAGGTAAGGATTCGTTAACGTCTGCGAAGGCGTTAATCATCCTATCAATCATACGATTGAAAGTAGGTCTGATCGCGGCAGGTACATCCGCATCATGGATTTCAAAATGATTCACTTCTTGACAGTTAGTGAATTTGATCTCTTCTATACCTTGATCATATTTTATTTTATTATTTGTTAGGTCGATTTGGGCGTTGACTTGTTTTAACAGATCAAGGCCAATGATGCCATCGAAATCTTTTAGTGATTCGAGCATGAAGAAAAAGGATTTGACTTTGAAAAGGTGAATAAGACACTTATGTTGGATTTTTGTGTGTCCATGGAGTGACCTAACATGGAATGGGTTATTGACTGGCATCCAATGTGCCAGTTCAGGAAGGGGTTTAATATAGTTTTTAGACGCTCCGGTATCAATTAAGAGCTTAATGGTGCGCCCTGCTATCGTACGTTCTATGTACGGGAGCAGGGAGTTTCCCCTAAAAAATTGCAGTTTTCTGCTTCTGACAACTCATCCTCAACTGCCTCGGTCTCATGTTGAGAATGGGACCCGTAGTCGTCAGTATTGTCTTGTTGGGGCAAATGATTTACGTTTTGTTGCGTTCTCATGGATTGGTCCCCATAATTTCGAGAGATTTTATAGCTTTGAACGGGTTGCTTAAAACGCGAGGAAGAATCAACTTCCATTGGTTCAGGTCCGCGGTTCTGTGCTTTTTGGGAATTGAAGCGCTGTTTAGAGCTGCTTGGTTTCTGTTGGTTTGAGTTTGAGTGTGTCTGAAAATGAGGGTTCTTCTTTTGATAAGAGCCATCATTCTCCTGCTGACCACTTTGACGCCAGTTCTGGGTCTTTTGGCCATTTGACTTTTGAGGCTTCTCTTCCGAGTATTTTGCAAAACTAGCTGCAAAAATTCCTCTCTCATTACTCGATTCAGCTTCTTGAGCTAAAGCTAGAGCCGAAGGAAGGTCTTTGGGTTGCGCCGGAAAAACGGCCCACCTCACTGATTTTCTGAGTCCCGAAATGAAGGTGTGCAGAGCGTCATTTCTGAATTTGCTATTCAGGACAGCCGCTGCAGCAGGGTCATGTGTCATTATAGTTTTATTAGTTAGTAATATTAACTTTTTCTCGATCTCATCGTAGTATTTTAGCAACGATAGATCGCCTTGCCTAAGCGTGCTCAATTGTTGTTGAATCACATGCACAGGCGTTTTGTCAGAGTATGTGAAGTCTAGTCTGGCAATAATTGCCTTGAAGTTTAGTACAGTATTGAACGAGGCGAGCACAGCGTCTGCTGGTCCTCTAACTTTGTTGCGAATTATTGCAACTGCTTGATAGTGCCTCGAGCTGCCATCGTAAGGTTCAAAAACCTTATAGGCTGCGCAGGCTGCTTGTCTCCACGAAACATAATTCTCTTGCTTGCCGTCAAACTCTGGAATTGACTTAACTATATCTAAGGGTTCGTCGCATTTAATACCCGCGACAATTTTAATCTCTTCATAGATCTCGACCTGAGCGGTCGGTCCCACAAATCTATTAAATTGTTCTGTAAGAGCTTTTATTCTGTTTTCAAAAGTAGCTGCTTGCTGTTCGAGTGCATTTTGCATTTGCACTCCGAGTTGCGCTACTTGTTCCTCAGTCATTTTTTGTCGTCTGTGTTGCAAAAAGGAAGAGATAAGTTCGTCACCGCTGCTATCGTCCGACCTGTTGCTACCCTGCATTCGCCTAATCGCTTTACTCTAGTAGTAATATCAACGAAATTCAAATTCTTCACTAAAGAAAGAGGGCACTGACAGAATGATTTATTCGGACACTAACAATTTATTCAACAAGATATTTTATTTAATTCGATTTTTTTTTTTTTTTTTTTTTTTTTTTTTTTTTTTTAATCAAAAGTATTAAATTTATTTATATAAAAAATAAATTTTTATTTTAAAGTAATAAGTTTTATTTATATTTAGAATTTTTGATTTGAGAGTATTTAATTTTCATAAAAAATGTTTTATAACGTAAAAGAGAAATGAGCAGTTCACTTACATATGCATTCTTGAATTCGTTTATATAAATTTAATTGGCAGTGGTGGCCGATACAATGGTCCAACGCTGATATGATGGTCCAACGCTGTCTTCGTTGTTTTGATTTGTTTGTTTTTTTTTTATTGTACTCGCTCAGCGGTCCGCTGGGGTTTTTTCTTTTTTTTTTCGATTTGTTTCTGTTTTATTTTACACTTCTTGTGTTTCACTCGCTCAGCGGTCCGCTGGGGTTTTTTCTTTTTGTTTTCTTTTTTGTTATTCACTTTTTCTTTTGTGTTCGGCTAGCTAATGCTGCTTTTATATTTTCGTTATTGTTTTATTCACAGTGGCTCCTGGCGTTGGCCGAAGAGTTGCACAGATCACAAATGTTAGGTTTTATTTTTTGTTTTTGTCTATGACTCCTGGCGTTAGCTCAAGGAGTTTCATAGATCACAAATGTTAAAGGCGTGTATGTTCACTTGCCGTTGGGCGCCAATTATAATAAGACGGGTTATTATGCAAAGACACTTTATTCCTTTATCAATTACAATCTTTTTATTAGCTCGTGTGAGCATTCTGCGAGAAGATTCCAAACTGAAACTTTATAAACCTAAACGGCGACTCCAAGCCATCGCTGCCGGCGGCCGGGCCGACAGAACGCTGAGCTTGCAACTTCTGCGGACGATCACCCCGCTGTTGCGTGGTGGTGTCCAATTTCGCCTGCAACTCTGTTGCAACGGCATCCGGTGAAGCTATTGCTGACTCGCTGTCAGCATTATTTGATCGGCGCGTGCTAACTTATATATTACACATATTACAACATTACACTCCATGTTTTCGCTTCCAGTAAATCAATCTGGTTCAAGCTTGAGACCCTTAAGTCATGATTTAGTGAATACATTGCACTCAAGGTTAATTGATCTTAAAATTATTATTATTGATGAAATTTCAATGGTAGGCTCAAAAATGTTTTCTCAGTTGGACTCACGGTTAAGGCAGATTTATAAAAATTCTTCTCCATTTGGTGGTATTTCTATAATAGTTTTTGGAGATTTACGACAACTTTCGCCAGTAGGTGATCGTTGGATTTTTGAATCTAATTCTACTGATCCATCTAATTCTACTCATCCTTATGGGACCTTTTCAAATATTTTGAACTTACAGAAATCATGAGACAAAGGGAAGATCAATCTTTCGCGACGGCCTTAAATAATATGGCATCAGGTACCATGACAAGCGATGATATTAGTTTAGTTAGATCTCGCATATGTCAGCCATCAGAGGTCCCCGATGATGCGATTCATTTGTTTAATACTAATGCGGAGACTGATAGTTTTAATATAACTAAATTAAATATGATTCCAACTGATCCCTTCTTTTCTATCGCTGTTGATTTTGTAAAAGCAACCCATTTAACTACTGCCAATAGGCAAAGAATATTAAATGCCGTTAGTACTTTTAGATGCTCAGAGACACAAGGATTGTGTATGTCCCTTCTTTTGAAAACCACTGCAAAATATATGATAACGGTTAATATAGATACTGGTGAGCAACAGGCACGTTAATGCAAATTGATTTGGATTCATCGAATACTCCGATAACGTTATGGATGAAATTTACTGATGACAATATAGGAATACTTGCTCGATCAAAGTATACACATCGCACAGAAAGCTTATGGACTCCTATTCAAAAAAATAGTTAAAAGCTTTCAGTATCGACGAAACGAGCAAGTTTCTATTGATCGCAAACAGTTTCCAATTGTACATGCAGAAGGAATAACAATCCATAAAAGTCAGGGAGACACATATAATAAAGTGGTGGTCCATACTTGCCCTCGAATGCTGCGCGCTGCAATATACGTAGCATGCAGTAGAGCAACAACTGCATCCTAAATCTCCTAGAAATGAGGATAAAGTCCAAAATCAAATTTTGCAATTGAGGAGTGTGAAGCTACTTCAATCACATTACGATCATTTACTAAACAGTTCCACCCTCAATATATTCTTTCATAATACTGAGAGCATCCATTGGCATATTGAAGACATTCGGTCCGATAGGTTAATGCTTAAGTCATCAGTTTTATGTTTCGTGGAGACATCCACATATGCAAACGAAAATGTTGACATTCCAGGATTTAGTATTATAATTCGCCTGGATTGCGACGTAATACCGTATGCAGCGCGAAGCAAGAGGGGTATCATTATTTATGTTCGGAATGAGATTTTAAATAATATTTCAAGTTGCTTAAGCGGTAGAAAAATAAGTAGCTCATCAGCTTTTGAATATGAAATATTTCGACATAAAACTTTGAGCTTTATTGTTGCTTACAAAAGTCCTTCTTACTCATTACCATTGTTTAAAGCAGAATTTGAGGAACTCTTTCTTCACCATTGATTTTTGACTGATAATTGTGTAATTTTGGGAGATTTTAATTTATGTTTGAGCAGGCTTGAAACATCTAGAAGCTTTTATAATAATTTAATTCGAAGAAATTTTAGAAGTTTGTTAGATTTGAAAACGTCTACAACCAATTGTGATTCGCATATTGATTGGGCGTTTTCAAATCTACCCAGTGAGGACATTTCCTCTAGGACATTTTAAACTATATATAGTTACCACAGTGGTATTCAATTAAGTATTCAGGAGAGGATCTGATAGTGTTAACATTTTGTATATAATAGTCAAAGAATATCTAATAATGTTATATTGTAAAATAAAATGTTTTGTTAATAAATAATAAATAAATAAACCAAAAAACAACAAATTACTTTTTCTTTTTTTTTACTTAGGGTTCAGGGTATCTCGTAGTCGAGCAGTCTCGACTACAGTCTTCTTACTTGTTTATGTTTTGTTTGGTAACTTATTGCACGTCCTATTCAGACAACCGTCTCAATCTTATTATATTACCACCCGCAGTAAATTGCTGCAGTGGTTTATATTATTATACCCTGAACCCATTGAAAATGGGAATTCAGGGTATAATGGTTTTGTGAAAATGTATGTAACAGACAGAAGGAGACGTCGCAGACCCCATAAAGTATATATATTCTTGATCAGCATAAAAAAATAAGTTGATCTAGCCCTGTCCGTCTGTCCGTCCGTCCGTCCGTCTGTATGAACGTCGCGATTTCGGAAACTACAAAAGCTAGAGAGCTGAAATTTCACATGAACACTCGTATGTTAGCTACGTAATACGAGTTTATTTTATTTGTTCGATAACTCGTCCCATTTCCAAATTATCGATAAAAAATCGAAAATTCGTTAACATTTTTTAGGTTTTTAGGGTATAACTTCTACACCGTTTTAGCTACCGTTTTAGATTTTTGATGCCACGCCCCCCTCGCCCACAATTTGCAAAAAACGCATTTAAAATACTAGATACTTGCAATTTGGCAAATAGTTAGATATAGATACTCTTAATCTACTCTTAAAATTTCATAAAGATCATGCGTCTAGAAATGGAGTTATAAGCGTCCAAAGTTCAGCCCAACCCACCGCCAAGCCGCGGCAGCAACTGCGCAGTTAGCGGAGAGTGCGCTCATAAGTAGAGCGTAAAGAAGAAGAGTATCACTTTTTTTGCAGGGTTCAGGGTATCTCGTAGTCGAGCCGTCTCGACTAGAGCCTTCTTACTTGTTAATACCCTGAGCCCATTGAAAATTGTCCGTCTGTCCGTCCGTCCGTATGTATGAACGCGTCGATTTCCGAAGATACAAAAGCTAGAGAGTTCATTATTTTTGTGTTAGGTCCGTATATTGCATGCAGTACGAGTTTGTTTCAGAAATTCGATAACTTGTACCAGTTATAAAATTCTAGCTAATTCATCTTAAGAGTTAGAGTCTCCGAGTCTTCGGCATATATAGATATTAATTTAATGCAATTTCGGTTTTTGTCAGATTTTTGATTCCAGTTCCCATTTCGCCCCACCACCCCCAAATGTGAAAAAAAAAGCATTTCAAATACTAGAGACATGCAGTTGTGTTTAGCATATAGATATGAATATCATAATCATAATCTGAAGAATCAATACGATTGTCCATCTAGAAACAGAATTATCAATCATCAAAGTTTTCTCATCAAAACCCATGTGGCGCAGCAACAAAGACAGCGAGACAGCAAGCCGCCTGCAATGCTCACACACATACATGCTTACAAGAATAGATCAATACTTTTTATACCCTGAACCCATTGAAAATGGGAAATCAGGGTATAATGGTTTTGTTAAAAGTATGTAACAGGCAGAAGGAAGCGTGGCAGACCCCATAAAGTATATATATTCTTGATCAGGGTGACGAGAAAAGTTGATCTAGCCATGTCCGTCTGTCCGTCCGTCCGTCCGTCCGTCCGTCCGTCTGTCCGTATGTTTGAACGCGTCGATTTCCGAAGATACAAAAGCTAGAGAGTTCATTCTTTTTGTGTTAGGTCCGTATATTGCGCGCGCAGTACGAGTTTGTTTCAGAAACTCGATTACTTGTATATTTGCAACGTTATCGATAAACGAACTTATCGGGAACCAGTTATAAAATTCTAGCTAATTCATCTTTAGAGTTAGAGTCTCCGAGTCTTCTGTGT
>JAUESP010000031.1:40000-63257 GCA_030914335.1 Drosophila borborema
GAAAGTGTTTTTGTTTCAATTATATTTTATTCCGTTAAGTCAACAGAAAATAATAAACAGCACGTGACATCTGCGGTTTTCCTATAGGTATGCACACATGTACATTCAAAACTAGTGTAGCATGGTCTAAAAATTTTAACTTGATAGATGGCGCTTTAGCAGTGAACTTATTTACTATGGCTATTACAGCTTCGAGTGGCATTGATATATTTCTTTTACAATTATGAAGTGTCTGTGTTAATTAAGGTGATGCCTGTTAATCGAGGAACGTCTATTTGTTGGGTCTATTTTTAATGATATTTAATAATATAAAATTTTTCGAATTTCAACTAATATAAGCGCCATCTATTATTATTTTTTTTAGCAAGGCATACACACATATAACACATGTACATATGTACATTTTGAACGTTACACGCATACATCATTATGTATACTTTCTGATTTATCCATATGGGTAATTCTCCAGAAAAGTCAACTTTTTGTCACGTTCGACACTGGTTTTTTGTAATTATCTTAAAAACGGATTAATTTTAGTACTAATCAAGAACAATATATTTAACTTTATTTTGTCAAAATAAAGAGGTTTTTTCCATTTTCAGCACTAAAATTGATGCATTTTCAAGATAATTACAAAAAACCAAACCACAGTACAGATTATTATTTTATTTTATTAAAATTGGGTTCAGGGTATTATCTAGTCGAGCACTCTCGACTAGAGCTTTCTTACTTGTTTTTTTTTATATTTCTTTCTTTTTTATTATTATTTATTCCTTTGTATTTGATACCTTTGAAAGTCAGTTGGTAGTTTAACTAATTGTGAATAAGTGCTTTTTTTTTTTAAATTTCAAATATTTAATAGCATCATTTCTGAAAGTGTTTTGTTTCAATTATATTTTATTCCGTTAAGTCAACAGAAAATAATGAACAAAAAAAAAAAGTCTGCCCAAATAACTAAAGCACGTGACATCTGCGGTTTTCCTATATATATGTATGCCCACATGTACATTCAAAACTAGTGTAGCATGGTCTAAAAATTTTAATTGATAGATGGCGCTTTAGCAGTGAACTTATTTACTATGGCTATTACAGCTTCGAGTGGCATTGATATATTTCATTTACAATTATAAAGTGTCTGTGTTAATTAAGGTAATGCCTGTTAATCGAGGAACGTCTATTTGTTGGGTCTATTTTTAATGATATTTAATAATATAACATTTTTCGAATTTCAACTAATATAAGCGCCATCTATTATTTGTTTTTTTTGGCAATGCAATGTATGTATACATGTACATATGTACATTTTGAACGTTACACGCATACATCATTATGTAAACTTTCTGATTTATCCATATGGGTAATTCTCCAGAAAAGTCAACTTTTTGTCACGTTCGACACTGGTTTTTTGTAATTATCTTGAAAACGGATTAATTTTAGTACTAATCAAGAACAATATATTTAACTTTATTTTGTCAAAATAAAGAAGTTTTTTCCATTTTCAGCACTAAAATTGATGCATTTTCAAGATAATTACAAAAAACCCAACCACAGTACAGATTATTATTTTATTTTATTAAAATTGGGTTCAGGGTATTATCTAGTCGAGCACTCTCGACTAGAGTTTTCTTACTTGATTTATTATTTCTTTCTTTTTATACCCTGAACCCATTGAAAATGGGAATTCAGGGTATAATGGTTTTGTGAAATGTATGTAACAGGTAGAAGGAGACGTCGCAGACCCTATAAAGTATGTATATTCTTGATCAGCATAAAAAAATAAGTTGATTGAGCCCTGTCGGTCTGTCCGTCCGTCTGTCCGTCCGTCTGTATGAACGTCGAGATTTCGGAAACTACAAAAGCTAGAGAGCTGAAATTTCACAAGAACACTTGTATGTTACCTACGCAAAACGAGTTTATTTTGTTTTTTCGATAACTCGTCACATTTCCAAATTATCGATAAAAAATCGAAAACTCGTTTCCATTTTTTAGGTTTTTTTGGTATAACTACTACACCGTTTTAGCTAGAGACTTCAACTTTAAATATTTAGATAGATATTATAGATACGCAGATTTTGTAGTTTTCAGATTTTTGATGCCACGCCCCCTTCGCCCACAATTTGGAAAAAACGCATTTCAAATACTAGAGACTTGCAATTTGACACATAGATAGATCCATATATTCTTAATCTACTCTGAAAATTTCATGAAGATCGTCATTCTAGAAATGGAGTTATAAGCGTCCAAAGTTCAGCCCAACCCACCCCCAAGCCACGGCAGCAACTGCGCAGTTAGCAGAGCGCGCGCTTATATGAGCGTAAAGAAGAAGAGTATCACTTTTTTTGCAGGGCTCAGGGTATCTCGTAGTCGAGCCGTCTCGACTAGAGCCTTCTTACTTGTTTTTATTTATTTAAGTGTTGAACCCATACATTGCAATTGTAGTAACTTGACAACACATTTATATACTAAAATAATGACCTAACCTTTTGTTGTATACAGAAGGACTTATAACTATTTAAATAATTTTTAATTTAATTATACTAATGTTTATTAATTAATATTTTTGGCGAATCCCAAGCGTTTTAGTCGCCTTAGTGGTCTCATAGGCGGCAGTTGTCTCGCTAATCTGCTGTGGTGTCTGACCAGTCTGTCACTGTATCTGCTCGTGTGTCTAGCGATCTGTTCCTCTACTGTATGCAGATTCAGATCTCTATGCAGGGTAGAGCCGCGCACATACCAGGGGCAGTTCGTAATTTGCCGCATAGCTCGGTTTTGAAGGACCTGTATGCGCTTATAGTTACTTTTTGCAGCTATTCCCCAAAGCTGCACACCATAGAGCCAAATCGGAGCCACACAGTGGACGTAGACTGCTCTCTTCACTCTTAGTGACATGGTGCTTCTTCTGTTGATCAGCTACCGCAGCTGTTGCATGCGTTGCCCACATCTCCTGGTCGCAGCTTTAATGTGAGGACCAAATGTTAAACGCTTGTCCAGAGTGATGCCAAGGTATTTTGCCTGTGATGGTTGGTCCAATATTACTCCGTCTATTCGTATGGGCGGAGTGTGGTTGATGAGTGTTTTTAGTGTAAAACATGGATTGGTGGTCTTCCGTGGATTTATTTTTAAGTTCCACCTTTTGCACCAATCAGCCAGTGCCTTTAGATAGTTTTCAACTCCAATAGCAGCTTCGATGCGACATTTGGAGCTGTAAAGCACTGCGATGTCGTCTGTGTATGTAGCAAGTAGAGCTTTGCTGGGAGTCTCCATGTGGTCTTCGCTAGGAGAAGGTAAATCTGCAGTGTATATTGAGTAGAGCAGCGGCCCTAATACGCTACCCTGTGGAACTCCAGCTCTTATCTGGCAAGGAGTCGAGTAAATGCTCCTGACTCTAACCATAAATTTTCTGTCTTCCAGGTACGATCGTAAGACCCCGAAATATGGTGCTGGGAAGAGCTGTTTAATTTTGCTGAGAAGCCCCATATGCCAGACTCTATCGAATGCTTGCTGCATGTCAACAAATACCGCATTGCAGTATTCCAGATCGTCAAATGCCTGTAGAATGTGTTTCGCTAGTCTGTGAACCTGCTCCACCGTTCCATGACCCTCCCGAAAGTCAAACTGGTGTTCCGGTAATATGCGACATTCCCTGATTATACAACCAAGTCGATTGGCTATAAGTTTCTCCCATACTTTTGACAATGACGACAAGAGACTTATTGGCCGGTACGACTCAGGGTCATCATCTGGTTTTCCAGGCTTGTGGATCATTATTATAGTTGCCATTTTCCACTGTTTAGGGAAGAACTGCACCCTCAGTATAGCATTGAATATTAAAGCCATATAGATGATCGCCCGAGTAGGTAGGGCTTTTAGAGTTGCATTGCACACTCTGTCATAACCAGGTGCTTTCTTCATCGGCATGGACTTTATTACTTCAGCAATTTCCTCAGCCCTAACTGCCTTAATAGGTAAGGACATTTGAGGTGTCTGCAGACTATCAGTAGTTTCTTGGATCTGGTCATCAGTGGCAAATTCGTAATGATTAAACCTAGTCTCTAAATGATTCGCAAATGAGTTAGCTTGTTCTTCTTCGTTCTTGGCGAGCTCACCGCTAGGACATCGGATTGGTACCTGTCTGAATGGTTGACTCTTAAGTGACTTAGTACACTTCCATAGCGAGTACCCAGCATCAACTGTATAATCATAGGAAGCCAGTTTCTGCTCGAAGAAGTTACTTCTAAGTTCCTTTAATACATTTCGTAGTTGCCTAGCAGCCCGGTTCCATAATATTCGGTCCCATGGGTCCTGCGATCTGATTGCGCGTCTTCGGAGCCTTCTTTTCTGAGTCAGAAGCTCCCTGGCTTCTCTTGTTAGTCGAATTCCATAGGTGGTTCCTATCTGGATTTCAGAAGGTGTTGAGGCAGCAGCAGCCGTATAATGCTGTCAGTGAAGCTATCGACAGCCATCTCAATGTCTTCACCAGAGCTTAGCGTGGTGTTCAGCTGAATTGAGCTCTCCAAGTGTTGCCTAATAACAAGCAGGTCCGTGTGCTTGGTGATTAGAGGACGGCGTGTGTTAGCAATTATGCCTTCTGTGTCAATACTAATGACAAGGGCGAGATGATCAGAGTCCAGATCCCAGCTCTGGGTTATGGTTGCTCGAGAATCCGCTATTCCATGGTACAAGGCAAAGTCTATACAAGAGGGTGTGTGGTGAGGCACATATGGGTACCTATTTGGTGATCCAGTAGCAAGGATCCTAGAGCCAGTAACTGAGATGGCTTCTGCTAGCTCGCGTCCCCTAGGTGAGTTGTAGGTGTCACCCCACAACCAATGATGGGCATTCCAGTCACCACCAACTAAATACCTTTGACCGCATGCGCGGAGTGTGTTGATGAAGTGGCTTTCCTCAATCCTGACTCTTGGAGGTCAGTATATGGCGCTGAACTCCACATCTCCCAGGGCCGTAGCTACTTTTACTGATGCCATTTGTATGTTACGAGTCTCAATAACTCTTTGAGGGAAATGGCGAAAAGTGGTCCTCACCAATACCGCCGCTCCGCCAACGCTGTTATTATTACGTGATGGTCTGAAGGCTGGGTAGCATGCATACCCATATATTTTTATAGTCTCTCCACGCTTCATCCTGATCTCCGTCAGAAGAAGAATATCGACGCTGTTGTTGTGTACGAAGAGCTCAACTTCTTTTGCTTTTGATAAAATGCCGTTAGCATTCCAGATAAGAATCTTTAGTGGATTCATTGCGAACCTGCAACGTTAGCCTCAAACTGAAGATTTGGTCTATCTCCAGCCCAATCCTTAATCATGTGTGTCAAATCAAGTACTATTCTCTCAAGCTTTTCAATACGTTGGTTTACTTGCCTGTTATGTTGCTGCTGCTCTTGTTGCTGCTGCTGCCACCACACAAGAAACTGCTGTTGTTGTTGTTGATAGAGCTGCTGTTGCCACTGCTGAAACTGTTCCTGCTGTTGTTGCAATACTGCCTGGAATTCATATGGGCTATGTTGCAGATTATTCAAACATTTTTGCTGAGAAATTGGATGTCCCAGAGGATTTTGGAGACGGTCCTGTGTAGATCCATCCTTGCAATGTGTTGTAAAAGCATTTCTTTTTGCTATTGCAGCATAAGACTTTTGTATTGCTTCCGATGCCTAACGATGGCTGATGTTGAGTTAGTTACGGCTGTTGATGTGTTGTCTGTCTGATAACCTTTTGTTTACGATCAGATCTCAAGATGGGAAATTGGTGATGCGCTGTAGCTAGTGTGGTAGAGAAAGCGTGATTCTTCTGTGCATTTGAAGGCACGTGTCTTGGTCTATTTTTCCCTCCTAGTAGGTCCCATAGATCGGCGAAGGAATTCTTTATACCATTCACATCCTTTATAGCTGGCCATGTGGCTGCCAGAGCAGTGTATGCATTTCGGCTGAGCATCTGGAGGACGTATGCACTGTATTGTTTGGTGGATTTCCCCACATCGGGCACAATTTGGCTGTCGGCGGCAGTATTTGGCAGTGCGTCCATAATCCTGGCATCGACGACATTGAGCAATTTCACTAGTTTTTCGCATTCTTTCGATTCTGATTTTATGGCGGCAAAGAGTCTTAATTTGGTAAATATCGTTAATATTTTTACAAGGCTTAATATTAATGAAAACAAGTAAGAAGGCTCTAGTCGAGACGGCTCGACTACGAGATACCCTGAACCCTGCAAAAAAAGTGATACTCTTCTTCTTTACGCACTTAGAGGCGCGCGCTCTGCTAACTGCGCAGTTGCTGCTGTGGCTTGGGGGTGGGTTGGGCTGAACTTTGGACGCTTATAACTCCATTTCTAGATGGACGATCTTCATGAAATTTTCAGAGCAGAATAAGGGTATATATATCTATCTATGTGCCAAATTGCAAGTCTCTAGTATTTGAAATGCGTTTTTTCCAAATTGTGGGCGAAGGGGGCGTGGCATCCAAAATCTGAAAACTACAAAATCTGCGTAGCCATAATATCTAACTAAATATATAAAGTATAAGTCTCTAGCTAAAACGGTGTAGTAGTTATACCCAAAAAACCTAAAAAATTGAAACGAATTTTCGATTTTTAATCGATAATTTGGAAATGGGACGAGTTATCGAAAAAAACAAAATAAACTCGTATTGCGTAGGTAACACACGAGTATATATATATATAATTGGCAATAACACCCCTATCGGAGCACAGCCTGATGCACAATTTGCCTCCACGCTTCTCTGTCCTGTGCGCAACTTCTCCAGTTGGTAACACCATTCAGGATTGCCTCCATCTGGTCCTTCCAACGGGTTCGAGGTCTACCCCTTCTTCGTTCTCCTCTAACTACCGCATCAAAAACCGAACGAGCTGGAGTGTTTTCCTCCATACGAGCAATGTGACCCAACCAACGAAGACGCTGAATGTCAATTCGCTTGCCAATGTCAACATCGCCGTATAGCTCGTACAGCTCGTCGTTCCACCTGATACGATAGGTTTCGCCAACGCAAATTGGTCCAAAGATCTTGCGAAGAATCTTTCTCTCAAAGACACCAAGAGCAGCTGCATCTGACTGCGTCACGGTCCAGGCTTCCGCTCCATAAAGCAGCACTGGAATGATGAGTGTCTTGTAAAGGGTTACCTTTGTCTTTCGAGAGAGGGCTCTACTGTTCATTTGCCTACTGAGCCCAAAGTAACATTTGTTGGCAAGTGTAATTCTCCGCTTGATCTCCAGGCTGACATCATTTTTGTTGGTCACTGCAGTTCCCAAATAGACAAAGTCCTTGACAGACTCAAAGTTATAATCTCCAGCAGTAAGGTAAGAGTCAAGACGCCGCGACTCTCTAGTACTGCACACCATAAACTTTGTTTTGCCCATGTTTACTGCAAGACCAACTTTAGCTGATTCCCTTTCGATAGCTCCAAAAGCCGCAGTTACATCACGCTTGGTACGACCAATGATATCAATATCATCAGCGTAACCAAGGAGCTGGACACTTTTGTATCCCAGTATTGTGCCCATCCGATGCACTCCAGCTTTCCTTATTATACTCTCCATAAGTAAATTGAAGAGCACACAAGACAGCGAGTCGCCTTGTCTGAGACCCCGCTTGGTATTGAAGGTTTCGGATTGGTCATTTCCTACCTTGACAGAGCTGATGGTGTTGCTCAATGTCATGCTACAAAGCCGTATTAGCTTTGCAGGAATACCAAGCTCAGACATGGTAGCGTACAGGCCGTCTCGCCGTGGGCTATCAAAAGCAGCTTTAAAATCGACGAACAGGTGGTATGTGTCGAATTGGTTCTCGTGTGTTTTCTCCAGGATTTGGCGCAATGTGAAGATCTGGTCAACTGTAGACTTGCCAGGACGGAAACCGCATTGATAAGGACCTATCAATGCTTCAGCATATGGTTTCAGTCTCTCACACATTACGCTCGTGAGAACCTTGTATGCGACGGGAAGAAGGCTGATGCCACGGTAGTTGGTGCGTTGTGTTGCATCACCCTTCTTCAGGATTGGGCAGATCATACTGAGGTTCCAATCATCGGGCATGCTTTCCGTTAGCCATACGCTGCTGATAAGTTGGTGCATGCACCCTACCAGCTCATCGCCTCCAGCTTTAAACAATTCAGCCGGTAAGCCATCTGCCCCCACGGCTTTATTGTTTTTGAGACGCTGTATAGCTGTCTCGACTTCCGTATGGCTAGGGATGGGAACTTCAACACCATCATCTCTGATTGGGGTTAGTGGACCAACTTCGTCAAGCTCATTCTCACTGTTTCCAGCCAAAAGACTCTCAAAGTGATCCCGCCATAACCTCAGTACAATCTCCGCATCAGTAACCAGGTTTCCATCGTCACTCCTGCAGGCAAGCGATCCAGACTTATACCCTTGGGTCATGCGCTTGACCCTCCGGTAAAAGTCACGGGCATCGTTCTTGCTTCTGCTACTCTCCATCTTCTCACACTCAAGCCTTTCCATCTCCCGCTTCTTCCTCCTGAAAAGGCGCTTCTCGTCTCGTCTCCGCGACCTATAAATATCCACCACCGCTCGAGTAGCTCCTGCTTGCAGCGTTCTTCTGTAGGCGGCGTCTTTTGCTGCAGTCGCTTCCCGACACTCCTGGTCGTACCATGGATTCCGGTTGGGAGGGCGTTGGAACCCAAGTACTTCCACAGCAGAGGCGTTTATGGCATTGGACATGTACGCCCACATATCCGTTGTATTTATAGGCATTGGAGGGAGTTGGCCGAGTCGGCCCGAGAGTCGAGTGTAGAAGGCATGCTTATGTCGTTGTGATTGCAGCTTTTCGATGTCCAGCTTTCTTGGCATACCTTGACGTGAGACTTTCGCGACACACAGCCGTGCGCGTACCTTGGCTGCAACAAGGTAATGGTCAGAGTCGATGTTAGGACCCCGACAAGATCTCACATCAAGTATGCTAGATGCATGCCTTGCATCGATCACAACATGATCAATCTGATTTCGCGTCAGACGATCAGGCGACAGCCAGGATGCCTTGTGGATGTTGAGGTGACGAAAACCTGTACTACGTACAATCATATTGTGTGCGGCCGCAAATCCTATTAGTCTAAGTCCATTGCTCGATGTGGACTCGTGCAGACTAAACGGGCCAACGGTTGCTCCAAAGATGCCCTCCCGCCCTATTTTGGCGTTAAAATCTCCTAGAAGGATTTTAACGTCATGTGACGGGCAACGGCCATATGCTCGGTCGAGCTCTGCATAGAAAGCATCCTTGGTAGCATCGTCTTTCTCTTCCGTCGGGGCATGCGCACAGATTAGGCTGATGTTGAAGAATTTGGCAGTTATTCGGATCGTCGCAATCCTCTCGCTAACTGGTGTGAAGTGCGAGGCTCGGTGCCGCAACTTGGGCCCTACGACGAAACCACAACCAAATTCACGCCTATCATTAAGACAACTGTAATAGATGTCACAGCTGCTTTTTCTCATGCGCCCCTGCCCTTTCCATCGCATTTCCTGGATGGCTGTGATGTCAGCCTTCAACTCATTGAGGGTATCCGCTAGTTGTTGAGCAGCACCGGGTCTGTACAATGTCCGTACGTTCCAGGTGCATACTCTCAAATCATTTTCCTTTTTCCGTTTGCCGTGGTCGTCAACGTTTTCCGGGTTCCTTTCCGAGGCTCCTCTTGCTTCATTCACTGATGAGTCTTTTTTCTATGGGTGGATATCAAGTCCTACGCCAAAACCTAATTTAAGGATTAGGATCCCGCCGCGCACTTTGGTTTATAACTCAACGGGGGCTGAGTCATAATCCAGGAGGAACCACGTGGAGGTAGTGTGTCGACTTGAGAAGAGCAAGAACAAGGATCGCACTGGCACTCACCAAGTTGAGCACAATCAGAAACTTTGCCTTGCCTTGCCTTGCACGAGTGTTCATGTGAAATTTCAGCTCTCTAGCTTTTGTAGTTTCCGAAATCTCGACGTTCATACGGACGGACGGACGGACGGACGGACGGACAGACGGACAGGGCTCAATCAACTTATTTTTTTATGCTGATCAAGAATATATATACTTTAACTCTAGTTCGATTACCCCTTCTTCAAACGTTTTGCTTGCTTCATATTTGGGTTGAAGCTCTTGTATATGTTACGAAATTCTATTCCATAAGAATAAAATCTGATTTTTTCGAATTTCGAAAACCCCTTCATTTGATTTCGCAATATCCTCATTTGTTTCTATTAAATATTTTCTTATCTGATCGACTTTGTTTTCAAATTCTGCCTCTTCATGAACTGTAACCGTTCCTATCTGCCAAATTTCTTTTTTGATTTGCTTCCCGCTACTTAAAATTTCTGTTTTTATATATTTTATTGTTTTTACCGCTTTTTCAGACTCCTTATTGTTAAAATATGGGTGGTCTATTACCCCTACTTTTAACGATATTGTATTGTTATTCTCTAGCTCATTCTGTATCCTAGAGCTAGGTCTTCTAATATGTCGCTAGGTGGCCTTATCTCCTCTGATGAGTCTAGCTTCATCAATCTGGACGCTAAGTCCGATTGTTTTTTTAAGAGTACTATAATTTTCTCTGACAGCATTGTCTTATCTTATTTGTAAAAATGAAGTAAATAAAATTACGACTTATCTTAGCTCCAGTCTTATCCGAAGGGTGGCTCTGCGTGATCGATTGGAATCCTTTTGTCTTCAGAATGGCTCCTGCGTGATCGATTGAAATCCTTTTGTCTTCAGAAGGGTTCTGCGTTATCGATTGGAATCCTTTTGCCTTCAGAATGGTTCCTGCGTTATCGATTGGAATCCTTTTGTCTTCAGAATGGTTCCTGCGTCGTTAATTGCTGCTGTTGTTGTTGTTTTTTTTTTTTTTTTGTGTCCGCTTTTTTTTTGCGGTTTTTGTTGTCCTTTTTGGACTTCTTGAATTTGTCTCTTTGGACTTATAAAAGTTGTCCGTTCCCTTTTTATTTTTGGGATACGGACTTAGTCGCACTACAAACTTTAATTATTTTGGAGCACTTTTTGTCCTATTTGGACTTATTAATTTTGTCCGCCCTCTTATTTTTGGGATACGGACTTATTTGCACTACAATTTTTTTTTTTTTTTTTTTAAACTTGAGTACTTTTTTGTATAAATTAAAAATTCAAATTAAGTTTTTTATATAAAAAAAAAAAAAAAAAAACATTTTATTGAATTCGGAGCTGGATTAGAAGTAACTTAAGAATAATTGCTGCTGTTGACGTTGCTGCCGCCGCGGTCATTGTCGCTGCTGCTGACTGGTGTCTTATTACACGATAGTGCTGACGATATGCTGATTCGGCGCGCGTGTCGAAAAATGCAATCGTTGGCCATAATCGATATTGCCTAAGTGCATTGATCTCACTGCTGACGATACGTTCTTACGGTTGTTGTTAATATGTGCTGGCATAGCACACGTGTCGAAATTGCATGCATTGAGGCCGTGATATAATTGGGCCGGTGCAATGCCCTTTTGTGGGTTCGATCGGTTGTTAACTTATATATACTGTGCCTCTTACCTCTGGTGGGGGAGAACAGAGCAATATAACAAAAAATATTATTGTCTTTTGCTGAGGTTTTGTAATATATATTTATATTTAGGTGCCAGTTTCGGACCTAGGCGCTGTTAGGTTTGACATAAATTTCTTTCGTTTGTTCGTAGATTCTTATTTCTTGTATTTCCTTATTATTATATTTTAAATCGGAATTCTGTTTACTTTGTAATTTGTTGGATAAGATTTTCCTTCTGGTTTTTCTGGGTTATCTTGGACTGTTGTTTGTTCGGACTTGTTCGGACATGATGCGGAATTTGTTATTAACATTTACATGTCAGCTATTTCTACCTGAGTTTCATTACTAAGTTGTGTCTCATTTTCGGCAATGCTTTGCTCCTCTGTAGCAGCATAGTAGGCCTGTTCGTTCATGCAATGTTCGTATGCTTCGGCGGCGTATGCGTTTGCATATGCACCACCACCGTAATTGTCTGTTTCGTCGTTGTTAGTCTGTACTTGGGTTTCCCCAGTGTTAATATGAAATGGTCGCTGATATTTGCTTGGGATTTCTGCCCTAGAAGATAAGGGTCTTTTTATTTGGCCTATTCATGTAATTAACGTATTTGGTCCTAATTGATGGATCGACTTCCATTGGTTGTGGAGCCGGTTGCAGTTTTGGGGCTGTTGGTCTAAGAGGTACGTTAAAGAAATAATGCGGTTTTTGGAATGTTGGTCTCGGATTGAAACCTTGAGGGTTGAAACTAGGTTTTGGTAGGTAATACAAATTAGGATTGAAGTTGGTCTTATTCAAAACTTGCGGAGTGTTATAACGGACTGACATTTGAGGGGCCTTGAATGGTTTATTGTTCCTTGGAGGTAGCGAAGGAGTTTCTATGGGGTTAACAGAATTTCTGATCGACTGATTCTCGATCAATCTGCATAAATGAAGAGCATGCTTAAGGTCAGTTGGCTCTTTGATAGCTAGTAATCTGGGTAGGTCGCCATTGAGACCTCTGATGAATGTGTCTAAGGCTTTATCTCTATAGATCTTTGTTATGGCTCTTACTGTCTCTGCAGATGAGTCATGATTGTTTACTTGATTTAAGATGAGAGACAGACGATAGTAGACTGCCTGATAAAACTCATCTATTGTTTGTCCCTTTTGACTGAGAGTATAGAGTTGGTACTCTAGGGTTTTTAGATCTATGCGGTCAGCAAAATGATCTGTTAGACATTGGGAAATAGCTTTCCAGTTCAATGGAGTATTGTACGCCTCTAGTACGGCATCGGCTTCGCCAACTACCTTACTTCTTACTACCATTAGGATACCATAATGTGTTGGAGTTCCCTGTGCGGAAGAGTATGCATCGAATATTCTATCTACGCCTTTGCGCCATGAAGTGAATTCTGCTCTATTCCCGGAAAAGTCTTTTAATACTCTTACTACATCTGGCAATTTGTCTAACTCGTTGATTCGACCCATATGTTCAGGGAGAATTGTTTGCTCTTGTTCTATCGGACCAGATATACTTGTGTTCAGTAAATCATTACGTTTCTCGGACAATATTTTCCTACGGCATTTTTCTATTGTAACCTCGATTGGTTCGGTTAACAAAACCTGTCTCGGTGTTGTGTTAGATGTGTTTTCGGGTGGAGGCATATTTATTTTGGCAAATGCGTTGCTTAGCTCGTCAATGGTGACGGATAAATTTACGGATTCTTTATCGAATTTAAAAATGGTTATGCCGTAATTTCTTATTAGTTAGTTAGTTAGTTTCTTACTTTATATTTGATTCTTTTCTCTTTTTTAGTATATAATCTTTAAATTTCTTGGTTTGTGTTTGGTTTGTTTTTCTTTCAAAATTTCTTATAGTCTACGCTTACAGTATAATCAACATCGTTGACCCCCGCGATGATGGTCTGGATTCATCCTCGTTCCTCAGATTCCAGTATTAGTGGAGGTTCCGTTACTAGAGATCCTGCGACGCACGCTTATTACGCGGTACCCTCCGGGCGGACACTTAGAGGGTGCAACAATGTTCTGGAGAGCACTTGCGTCGCAAACGCGTTTAAGCTGCGGATTAGGCACTTAGACTGTTTGCTGCAATGTCCCCTTTTGGACCACGACCGTTAACGTTCTTTCGCTGAGGATCACTGTCTCGTGAACGCGTTGAGATTACGGATTAGGTACTCGGTTTGTTCACTTCAATGTACTCGGACGTTACTAGCGTCTGTGTGAGTTGCGGATTAGGCCTCATTTTCGAAAATCGCGGATTAGGCTTTAACGTTATTATTCGCGGGTCCCTGCCCAGGCGCCAATTAAAAATTCAAATTAAGTTTTTTTATATAAAAAAACATTTTATTGAATTCGGAGCTGGATTAGAACTAACTCAAGAATAATTGTACAAGAATATTTATAGCTAAGCTGTTGCCGCTGCTGTTGACGTTGTTGCCGCCGCGGTCATTGTCGCTGCTGCTGACTGGTGTCTTATTACACGATAGTGCTGACGATATGCTGATTCGGCGCACGTGTCGGAAAATGCAATCGTTGGCCATAATCGATATTGCATAAGTGCATTGATCTCACTGCTGACGATACGTTCTTACGGTTGTTGTTAATATGTGCTGGCATAGCACACGTGTCGAAATTGCATGCATTGAGGCCGTGATATAATTGGGCCGGTGCAATGCCCTTTTGTGGGTTCGATCGGTTGTTAACTTATATATACTGTGCCTCTTACCTCTGGTGGGGGAGAACAGAGCAATATAACAAAAATTATTATTGTCTTTTGCTGAGGTTTTGTAATACCTCACAGCACAAAGACGCTGGTTCCTCCTCTGTGTCTCTTACCACTGGTGGGGAAAACGACAGAGAACGCCGAAGGACCAAAATGTTATCCTCCGAGTTGTATTTTTTTTTTTTTTTTTTTTTTTTTTAGCCTAAAAGTGGAACCCTGAACTCTTTGAGTTCAGATTTAACTCTGGTCCCTTTGGATTCCAAAATTGAACTCTTCTCTTTGTGAGATCAAAAATTGAACTGTTTATTTCTTAAAATCCTAGTGCTTATATACCTTAAAAATACTTCCAGACACTGGAAGGCTACAATTAATTCCATGCACACAAGTGCACAGATGTTTGTCAAGTGTCCCTTTTCGATCGCTAAGCCGTTCTCACGTCTCACGTTACATTTTTATACCCTGAACCCATTGAAAATGGGAAATCAGGGTATAATGGTTTTGTTAAAAGTATGTAACAGGCAGAAGGAGGCGTGGCAGACCCCATAAAGTATATATATTCTTGATCAGGGTGACGAGAAAAGTTGATATAGCCATGTCCGTCTGTCTGTCCGTCCGTCCGTCCGTCCGTCCGTCTGTCCGTATGTTTGAACGCGTCGATTTCCGAAGATACAAAAGCTAGAGAGTTCATTCTTTTTGTGTTAGGTTCGTATATTGAGCGCGCAGTACGAGTTTGTTTCAGAAATTCGATAACTTGTATATTTGCAAGGTTATCGACAACTGAAATTATCGGGAACCAGTTATAAAATTCTAGCTAATTCATCTTTAGAGTTGGAGTCTCCAAGTCTTCTGCATATATATAGATACCAATTTAATACAATTTCGGTTTTTGTCAGATTTTGGATTCCGGTCCCCAATTCGCCCCCACACCCCCAAATGTGTAAAAAATGCATTTCAAATACTAGAGACATACAGTTTGGTTTAGCATGTAGATATGAATATCATAATCTTAATCTGAACATATCAATACGATTGTCCATCTAGAAACAGAATTATTAGTCTATATAGTTTTCTCATCAAAACCCATGTGGCGCAGCAAGCAAGGCAGCGACATACATATGTATGTATGTATGTATGTATATGTGTGCAAGCGTAGATCAGCGTGTGGCTGCAACCGTACATACATACATACATACATATGTATTTGTGCATGTAAACTTTACATTGTAAAGCTAATTGTAAAAGAGTTATGATTTCTAAAAAAAAACCTAAAATGTTAAATACAATATGTAGATCATATGCTGAACTCTCATTACATTTCATTATATATTTTAAAAATTTTAAAACAATTAAAATAACAATGGAAACTCAAGCAACGTTGAGCAATGCAAATCAATTTTCGTATGCGTGTGCACATATACACACAAAAAATCTTGGGCCGTTTTCTATGTTGCTATGCGTGCAAATTCTAAGAATCACATTTGTTTTTGAATTGCGTTAGAATTGTCTTTGAATTGTATTTGTATTTTCAGCCACTGCTTTAGTTTTTTTTCGTATATGGCGAATATCATTCGTTTTCGCTACACTGTTATTTGAGTGAGCCGTGGTGTAGATGGCAAGACAGATGCACCGAATGTTAGGCTTTCGCAGGTTCTAGCCTTGCCTTAAACCCTTCATAATTTCTTATTTTTATTATTTTTTTTTTTTTTATATCTTTCTTTTTTATTATTATTTATTCTTTTGTACTTGATACCTTTGAAAGTCAGTTGGTAGTTTAACTAATTTTAAATAAGCGGTTTTTTTTTTAATTTCAAATATTTAATAGCATCATTTCTGAAAGTGTTTTTGTTTCAATTATATTTTATTCCGTTAAGTCAACAGAAAATAATGAACAAAAAAAAAAAAAGTCTGCCCAAATAACAAAAGCACGTGACATCTGCGGTTTTCCTATATGTATGCACACATGTACATTCAAAACTAGTGTAGCATGGTCTAAAAATTTTAGCTTGATAGATGGCGCTTTAGCAGTGAACTTATTTACTATGGCTATTACAGCTTCGAGTGGCATTGATATATTTCTTTTACAATTATGAAGTGTCTGTGTTAACTAAGGTGATGCGTGTTAATCGAGGAACGTCTATTTGTTGAGTCTATTTTTAATGATATTTAATAATATAACATTTTTCGAATTTCAACTAATATAAGCGCCATCTATTATTTTTTTTTTTTTTTTTTTTTTTGCAGTTCAATGTATATGTATGCAATGTATATATGTATATGTATATTTTGAACGTTACACTCATACATTCTTTGTATCCTTTCTGATTTATCCATATGGGTATCTCTCCAGAAAAGTCAACATTTGTCACGTTCGACACTTTGGTTTGTTGTAATTATCTTGAAAACGGATTAATTTTAGTACTAATCAAGAGAAATATTTTACTATTTGCCAAAATAAAGAAGTTTTTTTTGCCATTTTCAGCACTAAAATTGATGCATTTTCAAGATAATTACAAAAAACCAAACCACAGTACAAAATATTATTTTATTTTATTTTATTAAAATTGGGTTCAGGGTATTATCTAGTCGAGCACTCTCGACTAGAGTTTTCTTACTTGTTATTACTTGCTGCGTTGGTCGCTGCAGCTAAGGAATGACATGTTCATTGCTCGGCTTCAGATAACGCGCAGGTTATCGACTATTGCCTAGTTTTAATATGTTTATTTATGAGGCATGTTCATGCTTAAACATAGGTATAGGCAGAGCAGATACATATGGGCAATTCTCTAGTGTCGAATGTGACATTTGCACACATTTAAAGAAAAACAAGTAAGAAAGCTGTAGTCGAGACTGCTCGACTACGAAATCCCCTGAGCCCGTCTTCAAACGAATAGAATTCCAAAAATTATTCGATTCGTTTCTGCACGCATAGACGCTGGTATACGCTTGTAGGCATGCATGTGTGTAAGCATTGCAAGCGTCTTGCTGTCTCGCTGTCTTTGTTGCTGCGCCACATGGGTTTTGATGAGAAAACTTTGATGATTGATAATTCTGTTTCTAGATGGACAATCGTATTTATTTCTTCAGATTATGATTATGATATTCATATCTATATGCTAAACCAAACTGCATGTCTCTAATATTTGAAATGCATTTTTTTTTTTCACATTTGGGGGTGGTGGGGCGGAGACTCTAACTCTTAAGATGAATTAGCTAGAATTTTATAACTGGTTACCGATAATTTCGTTTATCGATAACTTTGCAAATATACAAGTTATCGAATTTCTGAAACAAACTCGTACTGCATGCAATATACGGACCTAACACAAAAATAATGAACTCTCTAGCTTTTGTATCTTCGGAAATCGACGCGTTCATACATACGGACGGACGGACAGACGGACAATTTTCAATGGGCTCAGGGTATTAACAAGTAAGAAGGCTCTAGTCGAGACGGCTCGACTACGAGATACCCTGAACCCTGCAAAAAAAGTGATACTCTTCTTCTTTACGCTCTACTTATGAGCGCGCTCTCCGCTAACTGCGCAGTTGCTGCCGCGGCTTGGCGGTGGGTTGGGCTGAACTTTGGACGCTTATAACTCCATTTCTAGACGCATGATCTTTATGAAATTTTAAGAGTAGATTAAGAGTATCTATATCTAACTATTTGCCAAATTGCAAGTCTCTAGTATTTTAAATGCGTTTTTTGCAAATTGTGGGCGAGGGGGGCGTGGCATCAAAAATCTAAAACGGTAGCTAAAACGGTGTAGAAGTTATACCCTAAAAACCTAAAAAATGTTAACGAATTTTCGATTTTTTATCGATAATTTGGAAATGGGACGAGTTATCGAACAAATAAAATAAACTCGTATTACGTAGCTAGCATACGAGTGTTCATGTGAAATTTCAGCTCTCTAGCTTTTGTAGTTTCCGAAATCGCGACGTTCATACAGACGGACAGACGGACAGACGGACGGACGGACGGACAGACGGACAGGGCTAGATCAACTTATTTTTTTATGCTGATCAAGAATATATATACTTTATGGGGTCTGCGACGTCTCCTTCTGTCTGTTACATACATTTTCACAAAACCATTATACCCTGAATTCCCATTTTCAATGGGTTCAGGGTATAATAATATAAACCACTGCAGCAATTTACTGCGGGTGGTAATATAATAAGATTGAGACGGTTGTCTGAATAGGACGTGCAATAAGTTACCAAACAAAACATAAACAAGTAAGAAGACTGTAGTCGAGACTGCTCGACTACGAGATACCCTGAACCCTAAGTAAAAAAAAAGAAAAAGTAATTTGTTGTTTTTTGGTTTATTTATTTATTATTTATTAACAAAACATTTTATTTTACAATATAAAATTATTAGATATTCTTTGACTATTATATACAAAATGTTAACACTATGAGATCCTCTCCTGAATACTTAATTGAATACCACTGTGGTAACTATATATAGTTTAAAATGTCCTAGAGGAAATGTCCTCACTGGGTAGATTTGAAAACGCCCAATCAATATGCGAATCACAATTGGTTGTAGACGTTTTCAAATCTAACAAACTTCTAAAATTTCTTCGAATTAAATTATTATAAAAGCTTCTAGATGTTTCAAGCCTGCTCAAACATAAATTAAAATCTCCCAAAATAACACAATTATCAGTCAAAAATCAATGGTGAAGAAAGAGTTCCTCAAATTCTGCTTTAAACAATGGTAATGAGTAAGAAGGACTTTGTAAGCAACAATAAAGCTCAAAGTTTTATGTCGAAATATTTCATATTCAAAAGCTGATGAGCCACTTATTTTTCTACCGCTTAAGCAACTTGAAATATTATTTAAAATCTCATTCCGAACATAAATAATGATACCCCTCTTGGTTCGCGCTGCATTCGGTATTACGTCGCAATCCAGGCGAATTATAATACTAAATCCTGGAATGTCAACATTTTCGTTTGCATATGTGGATGTCTCCACGAAACATAAAACTGATGACTTAAGCATTAACCTATCGGACCGAATGTCTTCAATATGCCAATGGATGCTCTCAGTATTATGAAAGAATATATTGAGGGTGGAACTGTTTAGTAAATGATCGTAATGTGATTGAAGTAGCTTCACACTCCTCAATTGCAAAATTTGATTTTGGACTTTATCCTCATTTCTAGGAGATTTAGGAGGCACAAAATCACCAATAATGAATAATCCTGATGCAGTTGTTGCTCTACTGCATGCTACGTATATTGCAGCGCGCAGCATTCGAGGGCAAGTATGGACCACCACTTTATTATATGTATCTCCCTGAATTTTATGGATTGTTATTCCTTCTGCATGTACAATTGGAAACTGTTTGCGATCAATAGAAACTTATAGGAGTCCATAAGCTTTCTGTGCGATGTGTATACTTTGATCGAGCAAGTATTCCTATATTGTCATCAGTAAATTTCATCCATAACGTTATCGGAGTATTCGATGAATCCAAATCAATTTGCATTAACGTGCCTGTTGCTCACCAGTATCTATATTAACCGTTATCATATATTTTGCAGTGGTTTTCAAAAGAAGGGACATACACAATCCTTGTGTCTCTGAGCATCTAAAAGTACTAACGACATTTAATATTCTTTGCCTATTGGCAGTAGTTAAATGGGTTGCTTTTACAAAATCAACAGCGATAGAAAAGAAGGGATCAGTTGGAATCATATTTAATTTAGTTATATTAAAACTATCAGTCTCCGCATTAGTATTAAACAAATGAATCGCATCATCGGGGACCTCTGATGGCTGACATATGCGAGATCTAACTAAACTAATATCATCGCTTGTCATGGTACCTGATGCCATATTATTTAAGGCCGTCGCGAAAGATTGATCTTCCCTTTGTCTCATGATTTCTGTAAGTTCAAAATATTTGAAAAGGTCCCATAAGGATGAGTAGAATTAGATGGATCAGTAGAATTAGATTCAAAAATCCAACGATCACCTACTGGCGAAAGTTGTCGTAAATCTCCAAAAACTATTATAGAAATACCACCAAATGGAGAAGAATTTTTATAAATCTGCCTTAACCGTGAGTCCAACTGAGAAAACATTTTTGAGCCTACCATTGAAATTTCATCAATAATAATAATTTTAAGATCAATTAACCTTGAGTGCAATGTATTCACTAAATCATGACTTAAGGGTCTCAAGCTTGAACCAGATTGATTTACTGGAAGCGAAAACATGGAGTGTAATGTTGTAATATGTGTAATATATATAATAATATATATCCACCATAGCTTATTAGTCTTGGGTTGTCAACCCGAGTATACATGCAAAATTTCAAGTCTCTAGTGTCAATAGTGTTCTAAATATAGCACAATTTGAAAACTCACTATATATTCAGGTCTGATTTGCCACGCCCCCAATGGGCGTGAACATATAACTTTTTGATCGATCTTCTTAGAATCATAACATTAACTCACATGCAAAATTTCAGCGTTGTAGCTTTAACGGTGTAGAAGATACGTATTTCCTGATTTGCCACGCCCCCAATGGGCGTAGATATATCCGCCTTAGATTTTTGAACTTGGGTTGTCACCCCGAGTATACATTTCAAATTGCAACTCTCTAGCTCATCATCTAGTATGATAACTTGCCTATGGGCGGAAGAGTTTTCCGATTTGCCACGCCCCTAGTGGGCGGATCGGGAAAATTTTAACACTTTATGATTCGGGAGCATATATGAGTATATGTTTAAGATTTCAAGTCTCTAGCTCTAATAGCGCCGAAAAATATTGCGTTCATACCAACAGACGGACAGACGGACGGACAGCAAGACGGACATTGCACAAACCCAATATACTTTTTCTCCTTCGGGAACAAAGTATAAAAACTTGCTTTCGAGGAGCTACAACGCATAAAGTGGGAGCAGTAATTGGTTACCGTATTACCATTCTCTGTATGAACAACACTTGGAAGAGGATCCAAATTTTGAACAGGGACAAGAGAAACTCCATTAAGGCAGTAGCCTCCGGACCAGGCGAGGGAACACAAATCGAGCGAGGGGATGAAGAAAGAACAGAAACACAAGGTGAGGGAGGAGCAAGCGATTTGAGGGAAGATGTTAGTACAGGAGGAGGTACTAACAAAGAGGGATACTCAGCTTCAGATTGAGGGTCATCAAAGTTAAAATTGATTAATAAATCTTCAGCAGCTACCAGGTCACTGGATAGCTGCTTAGAAATTTTATTCAATTTAAAAAATTGAACCCTCACAGCATTATACATCTTGGAAAAATTAATTTGTTTTTCCAAGCATGTCGGACAAGACCAACGTAAGCCACCAATACCAATTTTAGCAGTGGACATAATCTTATCGTAGTCTCGCCCAATAAGTCCAGCACATTGCATAAGATTTTCACAGAGCCAACAATTAATAAATTGGGCCTGTGCCGAATCAGCTGCTTGTCTAACAGTGCAAGCTTTTTTTTAGCAGCAGCTCATATTCGCAATTGGGATTCAAATGAAATCAGTTGCAAAAAAACAAATAGTGATAATGTTGCGAGAGCTAGTCACAACAACAAACAATAGCTAAAGCGCAAAAGCAAAAACAAAAATAAACCGTACGAAAGAGCAACAGTTTAAATTTGAGAGCAAAACTTACCCAGGTAAGTGAGAGCACTTATGCATACACTTACACAGTCAAGTGTAAAAATAAGAAGAGATGGGGAGCGCGAAAAACAACAAGAGACGCTAAAGCAAAAATGAAATTGCTTCACTGCACCAAACTGCAATTCAGTAACAAAAACGAAACACAGTGAACCACGGATCAAACTATACAAAGAACAGAAACAAAGAACTTTGCAATATAAAAACAGACCGCAACTGTGTGAAATTTAAATAAAATAATTACTTATTTTATTTATCAAATACAAAAATAAAATAGTGATCACGGAGCGCAAAAAAAAAAAACGTCTAACTCATTCAACTGAGAACTCTCTCTTGCCAAAAAAAAATAATAATAGATGGCGCAACGCGCTCATATTAGTTGAAATTCGAAAAATTTTATATTATTAAATATCATTAAAAATAGACCCAACAAATAGACGTTCCTCGATTAACACGCATCACCTTAATTAACACAGACATATCAAAATTGTAAAAGAAATATGTATATCAATGCCACTCAAAGCTGTAATAGCCATAATAAATAAGTTCACTGCTAAAGCGCCATCTATCAAGCTTAAATTCTTAGACCATGCTACACTAGTTATACCCTGAACCCATTGAAAATGGGAATTCAGGGTATAATGGTTTTGTGAAAATGTATGTAACAGGCAGAAGGAGACGTCGCAGACCCCATAAAGTATATATATTCTTGATCAGCATAAAAAAATAAGTTGATCTAGCCCTGTCCGTCTGTCCGTCCGTCCGTCCGTCTGTCCGTCTGTCCGTCTGTCCGTCTGTATGAACGTCGAGATTTCGGAAACTACAAAAGCTAGAGAGCTGAAATTTCACATGAACACTCGTATGTTAGCTACGCAATACAAGTTTATTTTGTTTTTTCGATAACTCATCCCATTTCCAAATTATCGATAAAAAATCGAAAATTCGTTTACATTTTTTAGGTTTTTATGGTATAACTTCTACATTGTTTCAGCCAGAGACTTCAACTTTATATATTTAGATAGATATTATAAATACGCAGATTTTGTAGTTTTCAGATTTTTGATGCCACGCCCCCCTCGCCAACAATTTGCAAAAAACACATTTCAAATACTAGAGATTTGCAATTTGGCAAATAGATAGATATAGATACTCTTAATCTACTCTCATAAAGATCATGCATCTAGAAATGGAGTTATAAGCGTCCAAAGTTCAGCCCAACCCACCCCCAAGCCACGGCAGCAACTGCGCAGTTAGCAGAGCGTGCGCTTATAAGAGCGTAAGAAGAAGAGTATCACTTTTTTTGAAGGGTTCAGGGTATCTCGTAGTCGAGCCGTCTCGACTATAG
>JAUESP010000032.1:0-57500 GCA_030914335.1 Drosophila borborema
TTGAACACAGCCAAAGGCGTAATTTATTGCAATGAACTACGAAACATACCCGAAAGCGAAATACTGGATGAATTACAATCACAGAAACATAATCGAAGTGCGCAAAATCTAAAAAGCAGACAAACAACACAAACCACGAACAAACCTCACTTGTTGAAACTGGTCTCATAACAATTACATTTTTAACTCACAAACTACCCGAATTAATAAAAATTGGCACGAAACCGTCCGTGTACGACCCTATATCCCACTCCCGCTGCGGTGCAAAAATTGTCTCCGCTTTGGACACCCTACCGCTATCTGCAAGAGCTCCAAAACATGCAAAAACTGCTCAGAAAGCAAAACACACAAATGAAGAGGAACTCTGCAAAAATACCCAAAACTGCCTAAACTGCAAAAATAACTCTCAAATTGACCACCACATAGCCCACTCGACCGTAAATGCCCCACCTTCCTCAAACAACAAGAACTAACTGCAATAAGAACCACCGAGAAAGTTGATCACAAAACAGCTCTAGATATATATCACAATTGACACAATCAACAGTTGAGAAACAGCTATGCTAAAACTCTTGCACAATCAACGCCAAGCACATCAACTCCAACACAAAATCCAACCAAAACACAATGCACATATACACAAACCACCACTATGCAGCAAGCAGCCAGCACTCCATCTACGATGTCCCCCATGGAGAAAGTACTTGGAGATAAAAAAAAAGGCGGCAACCGAACCCCACTGCAACTGAAGATATGGAAACAGACGGAAACCTTCCCCACACGGGAAACAACTCATACCTATCACAGCCAACTGAAGATCTAAAACTAAGAATATTTTCCAAAGATAAATCTAACCCACTAGCAACTAACTTTAAGCCCTCTAAACCAAAAACAAAATCAAAGCCCACAAACAAAAACCCACATAAAAACAATAGTGACAGCGAATCCATCTAAAACAAAAACAAGTAAATAGAAACAAACTTTATACCTAACTCAGACTCTATACTCTAACCTTTAACTTAAAAGAAACACAAATACTCAAACCCGAAATCACAAAAATATAGAAATGCTTAAAATAATACAATGGAATATGAAAGGATACAGAAACAACTACAACGAACTGCTAATTATAATAAAAAAATACTCACCACACATAGTATGTCTCCAAGAAACCCACTCTTACAACACATTTATCCCCACTCATGTCCCAGTAAACTTTAAAATTTACACCAATACAGCGGAGTAGCCATATTGGTTCACAAGTCTATAGAACATAAGACACTAACACAACCTACACACATAGAAACGCAGGAAATCAAAATTATATTATAACTAGAAAACACGGCGAACTCCGTTCCGTCACCAGATGGATTCGTTTTTTGTAATATTCCGTTTGTGGATTAAAAGATGAAGATAAATTTTTTTGTTCGATATTTGAAAAAGAAAAACTGTATTTCATTTCACACCAGTAATGAATTCATTTTGATTACAAAAATGAAATTTAGTTGAACTTCTCTGAAAGTGAATCCAAAATCAAAGCGTGTCCGCAAATTATCCCTTTCATTGAAGTGCTCGTTGGTAAACCACATTTTTTGTTTTTTGATCTGACGTTAACACAAACAAAGAGGATGGTTTCCCAACTCGTGAACACGCAACGTATAGCTGCCCATGTGAAAAACAATGATTTTCTAAATCATCAAACACTAAGCGATTGGCCTTGCGACTTGTTAATTGTCATTGCGAATCCAAGGCGAACAGGAAATTGCAATCGTTTGAATTCAAACGGAAGATCAGTCGGAATCATTGGAATTCGAGGAATACATACATTTTCACCTGCGTACTTTCCGTTAATAATGGTTGCCTCAATCAAATTCGGCATAAGTCTTTTCACCGCAAGCCGAGTACCGTTGCAAAGTCGCGGTGGATTCAAATTACGCAATATCATAATAAGTGAACCAACTTTGAGTTGCAAGTTATGTGGTGGGAAATCCTGGTAACTCCAGGGGGTTCAAAAACTCCGTTGGATAATTTACTACATCATCGGGGTGTGTTATAGAATCAACGGATTTATATGTCACCAAATAGCCATCGATTTTGATTGAATGGTGAAATTCAATGCGTGTACATCATTATTCTTTGCGGCGAGAATTGCTCGTGGACTTAACCAAGCATAATTCTGATAATTCTCACTAATGTTTGAGAAAACATTTCAATGAGAGCTAATTGAGAGTCTACAAATCGGCAAAAGTCGTTGGTAAGAGTAATTAATCCAGTTGTGGCATCAACTTGGATTTTTCCATTTCCAACAGCTAACAATTGCTTGGAAAATAGTGCAGCACTTTGATCATTTTGAAGGTTGAACTCTCATATTAGTGGTTAGCGATAAATTTTTACGTTATTCCACAAAAGTGATACCTTCAGGCAAGCATTCAATTCATCTGCAGGCGTTCCACGGGGTATTACTGGCAACGTCTGCCTGAAATCTGCCTGCCAACAAAAATCATCAAATTGCCAAAGATGTTATTATGGCACACAATTAAGATAGAATAATTACATTTGCAATTGATTGTGTTGGTGTGATTGATTAGTGTGAGGTATTGGGTTGTGTGTGTTGTATCTTTTCCCTTGCAAGTTGGGTTGAAACCGCCTTCTCGAATGAAATTCGCTCTAAAAGAAGTCATGCGGAAGCAGTATTGTATTCAAGGATACGTTGAAGAAAATGGTTGGAATCGGAATCAGTTCCTTCGAACAATTGTTTCAGTGGCTGTGGTGGTGTAGTAATGGATCCAGTTTGACTTTTCCTCTTGCGCAGCACAATCCAGCCGTTTCTGTTTTGAACTTTAAGGCATTGCAATATCGGCATACATTTGTCATTGGTCCAATTTTTAAATTGTCAGTTCGCAGTGGGATCATATTGGAATGCCAAGCGATTGTATGATGCCAATGATCTTCGTGTGCTCACGCGTTGTCTCAATCGGTTATCTTGTCTTATTATATTTAGTCTTTCTTCGCTTAAGTTCTGTGAATACACTTGTTGCTGTCTTGCATGTCTAGTACGGCGGCCGATCTTTGAACGCCGTGCTTTCGGCATTTTTGACTATGGAGAGTCTGGTGAATTTAACCTTAAATGCACGATCCGCATAATTACACAGTTCAACTTACCACCTTAAGAACAAATACCTGCTATTGAAGCTGAATAAAAATTTTCACAATACACGTGATTAATTTAATATACCTCCCACCAAAACATTTTCACCCAATGACTTAGCCGACCACTTTAACCACGCATTAACAACACCAACCAAATATCCTAGGCGATTTCAACAGCAAACCACCACAGCTGGGGATCAGCCCAAGATACCGGAGAGGACGTACCCTATCAAAGTTCCTCCAAAACGCCAATCTCACTATATTGAATGACGGATCACCAACACACTTCTCTACTCACAACACCTTCACACATATTGACATCTCAGTATGTTCCCCTCAATTAACTCCCTTCACTAAGTGGAAAATAATCAACGACCTTCAGGCAAGCGATCATTTCCAATTTTATTATCTTGTTCCCACAGCCCCAATCAGACAACTTCTCCCGTCCCCTCTTCAAAATAAAAGAAGCCAACTGGACATTATTCACCAAACTAACTAATTATCTAAATGAACGTATACCTGTAACCTTTAACATCAATAAAGAAGCTACAATAATTAATAAAATAATCCTACAATCCGCTCACCATAGTATACCCCCAAACACCCCCTCAAAACCACAACAAAACACCCCCTGGTGGAATAAAACATTGACCAACAAATTTATAACTTGGCGAAAATTTCCAACGCAATAGCACCACCGACAATCTTCTCAATTACAAAAAGAGCTACGCTCTCTACCGGAGAGAGCTTGAAATATCCAAAGCTAAAGCTACCAAAAATAGAACCCCAACACCCCTCCGACAAATCTGGACCAACATCCGACGGCTCTGCGGGCTTAACCCAACCAAAGCCATACATTGCATTACAGATACAACCAACAACCCCCCTATCAACAGACACAAAACCACATAGCCCTCTTGTTTGCCCAACACTGGTCCGACTGCTCCAATGACCAAAATTTTTAGCAATAGCTTCATTACCAGCAAATATGCTGACACTCTATCAATTACCCACCCAGCCCTAGAGCACAAACAATAGCAATCTGACATCTCACTAATTGAATACTAGCAGCGTTACATACACACCCTCAAAGGTACAACTCCCGGCCTAAGCAGAATCTCCTATCCTATGATAAAAAACACCTGCCACGCCCTAAAAGCCAGAATTACTACCTCTTCAATACTATATTCAACAACACCATCCCACAATCCTACAAACCAGCCTTTTCATTCCTATAATAAAACCCAATCCAACAAAACACTCATAAACAGCTATAGACCCATCTCCCTTAACTGCTTGCATATCCAAAACCTTAGAAAAAATAATAGCCAAGCGCCTTTGGTGGTTGGTATCGAAAAACAACCAAAATACCTGCCCCTTATCAATCCTCGCAAACCCAACCGAAATTAATATCCCTAAGATAATTGAATTTCTTAAAAAATCTAAAACATTCCCTCTCATTGAAAAGATTCAATAAAAATAAAATGAAATGTAAATATAGAAATAATTTATGCTGATCAAGAATATATATACTTATGGGGTCTGCAACGTCTCCTTCCTTCTGCCTGTTACATACATATTCACAAAACCATTATACCCTGAATTCCCATTTTCAATGGGTTCAGGGTATAATATATATAAACACAATAACTACACCATCCAGCCGAAGGCCCCTGCTGCAGTGCTTAGCCTTAAGTTAGAGTTAATTTTATATTAACTGTAACTTCTTAATAAATAAAAATAAATAAATAAATAATTAATATAATTACAATTTAATAATTCTCAAAATTAAAAATTAAAAAAATAAATAAAAATAAAAAAAAAATTAAAATTAAAATAAAACAAGTAAGAAGGCTCTAGTCGAGACGGCTCGACTACGAGATACCCTGAACTCTTCTTTTAACGCACTTAGAGGCGCGCGCTCTGCTAACTGCGCAGTTGCTGCTGTGGCTTGGGGGTGGGTTGGGCTGAACTTTGGACGCTTATAACTCCATTTCTAGATGCATGATCTTTATAAAATTTTAAGAGTAGATTAAGAGTATCTATATCTATCTATTTGCCAAATTGCAAGTCTCTAGTATTTGAAATGCGTTTTTGCAAATTGTGGGCGAGGGGGGCGTGGCATCAAAAATCAGAAAACTACAAAATCTGCGTATTTATAATATCTATCTAAATATATAAAGTTGAAGTCTCTGGCTGAAACGGTGTAGAAGTTATACCCTAAAAACCTAAAAAATGTAAACGAATTTTCGATTTTTTATCGATAATTTGGAAATGGGATGAGTTATCGAAAAAACAAATAAACTCGTATTGCGTAGCTAACATACGAGTGTTCATGTGAAATTTCAGCTCTCTAGCTTTTGTAGTTTCCGAAATCTCGACGTTCATACAGAGACAGACGGACGGACGG
Organism: Drosophila borborema; assembly: GCA_030914335.1. Classification (NCBI taxonomy): domain Eukaryota; kingdom Metazoa; phylum Arthropoda; class Insecta; order Diptera; family Drosophilidae; genus Drosophila; species Drosophila borborema. Next base: position 5,561 of record JAUESP010000032.1, read on the forward strand.
ACGGACGGACGACGACGGACGGACGGACGGACGACGGACAGACGGACACAGGCTAGATCAACTTATTTTTTTATGCTGATCAAGAATATATATACTTTATGGGGTCTGCGACGTCTCCTTCTGCCTGTTACTACATTTTCACAAAAACCATTATACCCTGAATTCCCATTTTCAATGGGTTCAGGTATAAATAGGTAAAGAAACAAGGAAGATATTAACAATATTGAAAGATAAATTAAAAGAAGAGCTATAATTAGAATATTTAATAGGATTGAGAAATCACTGCAAGCAACAATGTAGCTTATGCCTGTGCATTGCGAGTGATCTCCCTAAGGTGTGCCAAAAGCAACGATTTAATTTTAGGAAGAGAGAGCTCTAAGGAAAATACGTGATAATATTTATTAAATTAACACATAGAACATGAAACGCACTATGCAAAGAATAATCCGTAGTGCATATAGGTAAATGAAGCGGACGATAATGTCTAGTTGTTCGGGACGGAACGATAAATTAAGACGCATCAAGAAAAAGGACGAATCAATATTACCGTTAGTTACTTTGAGCAGAAAATCAATTCCTAAAATTGTTTGATGTGACATAACTTTGGCGTTAGCATCATCTGGAATTGCGGCGACTGTTCTAGATGGTGGTCGTACTGCACATTATGCACTTATGCACAATTGATACTCCAACATGCGATATTTCCCGATCAGTGCAGTGCAATAGGAAATTTGTTGATGCAATGCAAGCTCATTGCTTGGGTAAGTGCACAATGGCACATAAGAAATCACTTGAAGCACTAACTTCACACTGAAGGACCTTCGACGATGATGATATTGTTGGCAGACGATTTCAAGCAGACGTTGCCAGTAATTCTCCTAAAACATTATCGCTAACCACTAATATGAGAGTTCAACTTCAAATGATCAAAGTGCAGCACAATTTTCCAAAAACATTGTTAGCTTTTGGCAATGGAAATATCCCAGTTGATGCGAAAACTGGATTAATTACTCTTACCAATGATTTGTAGACTCTCAATTAGCTCTTATTGAAAATATTTTCCCATATATTAGTGAGAATTATCAGAATTATGCTTGGTTAAGTCAACGAGCAATTCTCGCCGTAAAGAATAATGATGTACACGCAATGAATTTCCATCAATAAAAAAATCAATGGCGATTGGTGACATACAAATCCGTTGATTCCAAACGAAATGTTACAAAAAACGAATCCATCTGGTGGCGAGACGGAGTTCGTCGGGTTTCCTAATAAAGTAATAAAAAAAAGAAGATACGAACAATATAGTAATAGGGCGTAGGAAAAAAAACCACAGAAAGTAATAAGAATATGTTAAAGTTATTCAAAAAGTTGAATAAAAAAAAATTTGTTTTTGTTTTGTTAAAAAAAAATTTTTTAACATAATTTAAAAATAACTTCATATAATTACGTTATTTTTCAAAAGAGGGGATGTGGGATGCACATATCAAGAACATATATGTGCACAACACGCTATATTTCAACAACGATGCAGAAGCTTTAAGCATAATGCAACGGCAGCATCAGGCGATGCTGCAGCTTTCTAACGGCAGTATCATGCCACGTTTAGCTTTGTCGTTGCCAGCGACAATGTCATCAACGGCAGCTACTTTCGCGGCTTGCAAGCTTTAGTAAAGACTAAGTTTTAGTGTTAAGTTTGATCAGAATCAATAAGTGTTCAGAGCGATAACTACAGTTGTCCTGAACTGAAACAAAATAAAATCAAATTGGACTTTCTATTTCTACGGCTCAAAATCTCATTTCGGAATTCAATTTCGAATGACTCCACTGTAACGTGTTTATAGATGGTCAACAAAGTTCGACTAACTTCGAAACTATAAGTAAAGCTCAGTTAAAACCAAATTTAATCGAAAAGAGGAAAATCCCACTTAATGTATGACAACAAGCAAAGAACAATTCCAAAAAAGTTAACAACTGCGCGCGATCGTAATAAATCTCAATATATTACGCTGGCAGTGTTAAACTATAATTGAGTGTGTAACAAACAGCTGTTAACGATATAGCAAAGACAACAACTCGAGTGGCTGGGTGGTGACTATTAGTATGAGTGGTCTATTGGTGATATTATGACTGTGTAGAGCGATTGAGTGCAATGCACTATGAGCGCAAATGCCGATTAGCGGCATAAACTCCAAATTGAAAGATATGGACTTGAAATTTTGCAAATATGCTTAGATTTCATTTCGTTCAACATGTCTGTTACTTTTGGCCAGCAGCTTTTTGACATGGAAGCGATATTCTGCATTTTCCTTTTAATTTCAATTTCAGAACTCTTGGACAAATTTTGTTTATTAATTTTTCGGCGCAGCTAATCACAAGTGGCGCTAGCACTGCGTGTTTTTCCCAGCCACACTTCCAGCAAATCGCCACGACGGACATCGAATATTATGATTTTGCGCAAGTATGCGCAAAAGTTGTTTACTTATTTGAAATTAAAATACATAACGCATACGTCCACATTTACGCTTTACGTAATCCACCGTAATCTTATTAGTTCTGCTCCACGAAACACAACTATTTTCAGGTTAGGTTCGGCCAATAACGTGATTTATTAAATCTGCTATATACAAAACAAGACAACAACGAAAACAATTTTCCATTTTAATTTACATTCTACATACTTTGATTAATATTTTGTATCATTAACACCACAGTTAGACGATATATTTCGTAAACGAAAAACAATTAAACTTTGCACACGTGGTAAGGTATTTTTGGCAAACACAACACAGTAGCATCAGCTGAATTTACAGGCCTGCCAAAAAGCCTGTTATGCACGAAAAAACAAATTGTTTTAAACAGTTTATAATGGCTAGACATTTCTACAATGGGACTAAGAAAAAAAGAAGAAGAAAATACTACCAAAATAAATTTGGACTTTATGCCGCTAAATCGGGCATTTGCGCCCATAGTGTTATGGGCAAAAGTTACTGTAATAAATCTGAGAAACCAAGTCATACAGAAAAAATGCTTATCAATAAAACATAGATACAAAGAAATATTGTCTCACAAAATGTAATGTATGGAATCCGAAAAAATTGTAAAATTATAACATTAAGATCTGTTCTAAAATAACATTGTCAATATTAGCATGGGTACATGTTTGCCTAGGCTCCTCAATGGAGAAAAAATCGCTTGTGTGAGTTCAGTAACGCCACTAACCATACAGCACATAGACTGGAACAACTGGAAACAAGTTAATGTGCACACTTATTTTTTGACTTTATAACCCCCTCAACTTCGAATTTGCCTCGGGTTTTTACTTTTGGGGTCGGGGGAGAAAAATTGCTGATGGCAAAATCATTCCGCTTCGAGCGCTCGACGGTGACGGTCGATTTTTCCAAAAATGCCTGACCATGTGCCACTCTTTTCCCTGCTCTCTTTCTCTTTCTACCCCATGCTTTTTACTCTCTGCTCTCTTCTCACAAAAATATATGTATGCTGGTACAAACAGCAAGCAGCTCACAAAATTGAAATTTCTTCTCGACTCACGAGTCGCGATCCCATTGGTTCCCTTCTGAGCGAAGAGTATACCGAATTCTTAAACTGCTTTGCCATGCTCATGCAAAATGTTAGCGTTTTTATGATTATTTGTGGAAAGGGTATGAAAGTGTTGATGTGCATAACGAATATTATTTCCCTATTACCATACACACACACATTTACACTTCCTCGCTATATGTGTAAGCATTTATGTGCTTGTGTGAGATATTCTTGCTGCCGCCTGTAGCACTATTAAACCCCCAGCAGTTGATGTTCGTTCGGTTGGGTAGCGATGTGAGCTTGCATACACACACACATTTACACTTCCTTGCTATATGTGTAGGGGCATTTATGTGCTTGTGTGCAATATTCTTGCTGCCGCCTGTAGAGCACTTTAAGAACCCTCAGCAGCAGTTGATGTTCGTTCGGTTAGGTAGCTGCTGTGAGCTAGCATACGCACACACATTCACATACACATTTACAGTGTATTTACATACACAATACACTGCGATAGTTATACGGGCAGCGTATCATACGGCACTTCATGTTTACAATAGGGGAGCCACTTGCCAGGACGCCACAAACTGTGGAGAGAATCGTATCAGCTGGATACTTTCAATCCCTTGGCCTTTTCAGTGGCCATTCAGTCGCTGGACACATCTGGCAATGCTGAGGCCAGAGCATGCCCAAATGGTAGCCCAAATTCAGAGTGCCTGCAGTTAGCAGCATGCTCTGCCGCAAGTGGTTCATGCGACAACAAACGCCTATGTATTGGTGGAATGCACAAATAGGTGACATTCGACGCAAATGCATCCAGGCGAGAAGAAGCTACCAACGCGCCCGTGGTAGACCACATTGTAGAAAAACAAATAGCATACCAGGCGGCTAGAAGACAGGTTGAAGAGGCCATTCGGGCAAGCAAAAGAGAGTGCTTCTTAGAATTGTGCGACTCAGCCGAATATGACCCTTGGGGCAGGGCATATATAAGATAGTGGTTTAAAAGACTATATACGCAGGTACTCAGGTGCAGGCCTATGGATCGTTTGGAGCTTAAATCGATTGTGGAAACACTCTTTCCAGAAAAGACTAAGCTCCATCATGCCCCTGAGACCATGTCTGCCGAGCAGGGCTTCAAGAGCACTCAGATTAACTCAGTTACGGACGAGGAGATACTAGTAGCTCTCAGAGGTCTTAGACTTAACTCAGCCCCTGTGGCCAGAGACGGGATCCCAAATCGTGCGCTAAAGCTAGCCCTCGCCTGCACCCAAGCGCGTTCGCGGGAATTATACAACGAATGTATAATTCATGAGACGTTCCCCGCAATATGGAAAATACAGAACTTGGTATTGCTACCCAAGGCTGGCAAACCACCGGATGAGCCATCCTCATATAGACCAATCTGTCTCTTAGACACCATGGGAAAGGTGTTTGAGAAACTGATTTGCTCTAGGCTGGATGAGTGCCATTGATAGCGCCGGAGGCCTTTCACCTAACCAATTTGGTTTTCGGAAGGCCCGTTCAACAGCAGATGCACTTGACAAAGTTGTCGGCCTGGCAGCTTCCGCCATCCAGGCACTAGATGGAAGCGCGGGACGAAGCACTACTGCATCATTGCGACTCTTGATGTGAAGAATGCCTTCAACACAGCTAGTTGGGGATATGATACTGGATGCGATGTCACAATATAATATCCCTAAATATCTGAAAGAGATAGTGAGGAGCTACTTCAGAGGAAGAACACTATTATACAATACGAGTGAGGGTCCCCAAACCTCATATAGTGTCAGCTGGAGTCCCCCAAGGTTCAGTGCTGGGGGCCCTCTCCTATGGAATATGATGTTACGACGGCGCGTACTGCGCTTGGAACTACCAGCAGGTGCGCACACCATTGGCTTTGCTGATTATGTAGCAGTCGTCACCATAAGAAAGGAGCTTAAAGATACTGAGGATATGTGCAGCGCAAGTATCAATCGCATACGAGCTGGTTGTCTGGAGCTGGACTAGAGCTAGCGGCGCACAAAACGGAAGTCGTCCTAGTCAGCAGTCGCAAGAGAGTGGAAACTGCCAATATAAAGATCGGCAGCGTTACCATCGCATCTAAGAGGGCGATAAAGTATCTTGGCGTCATGATAGACACGAGATTAACTTTCCGCGAGCACTTAGAATATGTGCATAAAAAGCAGCTGATTCTTGTAGAGCTCTCTCAAGAATTATGCTCAACACGCGGGGACCAAGGCAACAACGACGTCTCCTCCTAATGAGCGTCATTAGGTCCGTCATTCTCTATGCTGCACTGATATGGTCAAGTGCGATGGCAACAGCCGAGCTACAGCCGAGGCATTTGCGCCATCTACAGACTGAGCGCAATCAGAGTCAGCTGCGCTTTCAGGACAGTTTCCGATGACGGCAGCGCTCGTCATTGCCGGAATGGTACCACTGGAGGACTTGGTTGCCGAAGCCGTGGAGCGGAACACACATGAGCCCGTACGACGCAACGTTATCAGGGCAAACAGCATTGGCACGATGGCAAAGAAGGTGGAACCGCTCAACAAAAGGGCGATGGACCCACACGCTCATCCCGGAGCTTGATCCTTGGCTAAACCTAAACGGTGAGGTTAATTTTTATCTTTCGCAGATTCTCACGGGACATGGATGCTTTCGGAGCTATCTGAAGCGCTTTGGCCACGACGAAACTGACGAATGCCCATGGTGCGGACTAGGTCTGGTAGAAGATGCCAAACACGTTCTGTTTGAGTGTGGACGCTTCCAGGAGGAGAGGCGTTGCCTAGAAGAGGCAGTTGGCCGTTCCATTGGAACGGACAATATCGTCAACATCATGCTGGAATCGGAGGCAGCTTGGAATCTAACAAGCACATTCGCAGCCACGGTCATGACGGAGCTCCGCAGAGTTGAGCGGATAAGAAGACGAGGTGTCCCAGCCTATGATAGTGCAAAGCGCTTGCGAAGCAATGCTTTACGGCCGTCCCCACAAGCATCTTGCGCTATCACTAGTCGCTATCTCTAGTCGCCTCAGCTAAATAACTTAATGTAATAATATAATATAATTTTGTTAATAAACAAATACAAAAAAAAAAAAAAAAAAAAAAAAAAAAAAAAAAACACATTTACAATTCCTTGCTATATGTGTAAGCATTTATGTGCCAGTGTGCGATACACTTGCTGCATGTAGCAATTCTAATTTCCCAGCTATTGCTGTGTGGTAGCTGATGTGAGTCTACACACACACATAAATATGTGTACGTCTGTGATGTGATAATCACAATCGCCGAGTATCACTTGTATAGGCATTTGAATGAATGCTCTGGCTTGGGGGGCATTTGCATGTTTCGTGCATGGGTCTCGAATATTGGGCGTGTGCCTACCTCAACTTTGAAATTAAGTAAACGATTTTGGGTTCGAATTGCAGGAGAGGTCAATTATTTTTTATTACCGGTTGATAAATTATCATTTGTTCTTTAATATTTAGTACCTGATATATTCTAACAGACAGCTACCCAACCGAACGAACATCAACTGCTGCTGGGGGTTCTAAAAGTGCTCTACAGGCGGCAGCAAGAATATTGCACACAAGCACATAAATGCCTACACATATAGCAAGGAAGTGTAAATGTGTGTGTGTATGCAAGCTCACATCGCTACCCAACCGAACGAACATCAACTGCTGGGGGTTTTAATAGTGCTACAGGCAGCAAGAATATCTCACACAAGCACATAAATGCTTACACATATAGCGAGGAAGTGTAAATGTGTGTGTGTATGGTAATAGGGAAATAATATTCGTTATGCACATCAACACTTTCATACCCTTTCCACAAATAATCATAAAAACGCTAACATTTTGCATGAGCATGGCAAAGCAGTTTAAGAATTCGGTATACTCTTCGCTCAGAAGGGAACCAATGGGATCGCGACTCGCGAGTCGAGAAGAAATTTCAATTTTTGTGAGCTGCTTGCTGTTTTTGCCAGCATACATATATATTTTTGTGAGAAGAGAGCAGAGAGTAAAAAGCATAGGGCAGAAAGAGAAAGAGAGCAAGGGAAAGAGCGGCACATGTCAGTCCTTTTGGAATATCGACTATTGGCGTGTGATGATAGACTGACTTTATTAACATAGATCAGTATGTACTTAACAGCTATGTATATCTATAGCGTTGCCATATATGAGCTAGAATTGCTATATCAACACTATTCCTCAATTCGTATGCTCATATTTACATTAAACCAAGCAACGCAGTACATTTCTTACGCTTTTCTTTTGACAGATTCTTAGTTAGAATATCGGCAATCATTTCATTTGATGGACAATAGGTCAAATCGATTAACTTATTTTCATAACAATTTCGTATATGATGATACTTAATATATATGTGTTTGCTTCGCGCATGATATACTGGATTCTTCACAAGATTCTAAGAGCTTACATTATCTCCAGAAATTGTTATACGATTAAGCTTAAAATATGGTCTAATTTCGCTTATTAGATTTCTCAAATAAATCGCCTCCTTTGCAGCATCAGAGAGCGCCATATACTCCGCCTTAGTAGTACTCAACGCAACTGATTTCTGCTTTTTCGATGTCCATGAAAAAACCGAACCTCCCCATATGAAGGCATATCCAGTGAAGGACTTCCTATCAGTTGAGTCACCTGCCTAATCTGCATCTGCAAAGCCAGCAATCTCTTTTCCGGTCTTCTCGTAGACTATCGACAAATCTGCTGTTGTGTGCAGATGCTTCAGGACATGCTTTGCTGCTTCAAGATGTTCGCTATGTGGATTCGAATTCCTTTGTGAGAGCTTGCACACTGAGTGCAAAATATCTGGTCGTGTGCATAGCGCAATATACATCAACGAGCCAATCACGGACTGATATTCTGTCATGTTAACACGCTTACATGACTCTTTCTCACAGTTTACTTGAAAATTAGCTTCCAAGGCAGTTTACGCAGTGCGGCAGTTGGTCATGCCCATCTCATTAAGCAGACCCCTTATATGCTTCCTTTGGCTCACGCGAATCGCACCAGTTTTTCTTCCCGTTGGATTTCAAGGCCCAAGAAGTTTGTTACTTCGCCCTTATCTACTATCTGAAATTCAGAAGAAATAGCCTTTTTAGTAGCTAACATCTCACCCATGTTTAACATGCCAGCAGCATATCATCAACATATACTGCAATTAGGTTTATCGCCTGGTCATCTGAGCACTTTATATACAGGTATGGCTCGCTCTCGCATGCCCTGTACCCCAGCTTGGTGCTCCAAACCCGACCAGCTTGCTTCAGCTTGCCCTACAGCGACCTCTTCAGCTTCAACACACGTCCAGAACGGTCATCGTAGAGTTCTGGCTGTCGCATGTATATGTCTTCTTCTAGAATGCCGTTCAGGTATGCCGTCGACACATCCAGTTGATGTACATAAAGCTCGTGCTCTGCAGCCATAGCCAGGATCATACGTACTGTAGCATTGCGCACTACTGGAGAATACGTCTCTTCGAAGTCTATACCATATCTCTGGCTGCATCCTTTAGCAACCAAGCGCGCTTTGTAGAGCTCAATTTCTCTAGATAAATTTGTTTTCAATGTAATGTTCAATGCTGTACAGTAACTGGAACTTCAATGTTATTGCTTAACATTACATTTGCCACATTGTACTGCTTAGTTGGCCGTCCCTTCAAGCCCGTTCTGATTATTTTAGGCCTGCCTGGCCCTCTCCTTGGCTGTTCAGCTACGTCAACATCATCCTCAGACTGATCTTCAGTATCGCAATGATGCTCCTGTATATCTTCATGATCAGCATCATCTTTGGACATTATGGAAACACTCGGCTTCTCTGACTCAGATACGCTGTCCTCAATGAAATATACGCTCCTGCTGATCTTCACGTCACCTGTCTTCTTGTCGTACAGTCGATATGCTTTTGAAGACTCTGAGTATCCGACCATAACATACTCTTTTCCCTTCTCCTGGAACTTCTTCTTTTTACCCTTTTCCAGTGCAACTGCTGTGCATCCAAACACTCTCAAGTGCTTGACAACTGGCTTATTCCCTGTAAATGCCTCAAAAGGCGTTATGCCATTCACAGCATTCGTTGGCGATCGATTTCTTAGGTATGCAGCACACGCAACTGCCTCCGCCCAGAAACTTTCGCTTAATGCTGCACTATTCAGCATTACTCTTGCCATCTCAACCAGTGTCCGATTACAGCGCTCAGCAACACCACTTTGCTGCGGGGTGTACGGTGCAGTCAGCTGTCTTTTGATACCAGTCATCTTGAGATCTTCGTCAAAATCTTTATTGACATATTCGATGCCATTATCAGCTCTAATGATTTTTATTTTCAGACCTTTCTGACGTTCTAACATCGTTACATGTTCTTTAAATATTTTTTTCACCTCTGACTTCTGTTTCATAAAGTAAACATGGATGTAACGGCTTTTATCGTCAATCATCGTAAGAAAGTGTCGGGCTCCACCATTTGATACTTTGCTTATAGGTCCACACACGCACTAACCATACAACACATAGACTGGACAACTAGAACAAACTTTTTTAACGAACCAGAATTTGATTTCGCGTCCTAATAATCTTCGTATTCGCTCGGCTCTGTAATTTGCTGCTCGGGCAGCGAAAATATCGTAGTTGATATTCAGTTCGCTGCCGGCGCTCGAACGAAATGATTCTATTCTCATATGAAGCATCACTGTGTGCTATTCTTTCTTTATTCACTCTCTCTATGCCTCTCATATATACATATATGTATGCAGGCACAAGCCAGCAGCGCACAAAAATCGAAATTTGTCCGCGAGTTGCGATTCGCAACGATCCCATCTTCCCTTCTGAGTAAGAGTATGCCGAACTCTTAAACGGCTTTGCCATGCTCATGCAAAATTTTAGTGTTTTCATGATTATTTTTGGAAAGGGTATGAAAGCGTGATGTACATAAGCATTACTTTTTCGCAACGAGCACACACACATTTACTGCGTCTTGCTACATGTATAAGCATTTATGTGACTGTATGCGAAACTTTTGCTGCCTGTAGCATTTGCAGGGCCCAACATTGGCTTTTGTTGTTCTTGCTACCTGCGATATTCAGTAGTTTGTCTATTTTGTATAGTTTGAATTGTAGAGTTACTGTCAAATGAGCCTTTACGGCTTGCAGCAGTCATTTTGGCAAAAATGAGTACATTGTGTATTCTATTTGTCAATACATATGAATTTCCAGATCCACTTAAATCGTTTATAACCCGTTCAAAAATGGTTTGATTTTTGGCCTCTGGCGGAACCACAGAGCAATGTCATATTTTGGGTTCAGAGCAAGTTTTGTATATTTGGAATTAAGGGGAAGAAAATGGTTTGTAGAAAAAAAGGAGCAGAGAAGCTAGTCGATTTGAAAATGGGCTCATCGGCATTTGTCCATACACTTTATTTTTTTTTGCTTTTGAAATATGGGGCTTCCTATGGGCCATTCGTCCATTATACCCCGCCCCTTCCAAATGCGGCGAACAGTTTGATCGGACAACGTTTTGTTTAAATATTCCGCGACTTCAAGACTTCCTTGTTGGGCAGTAATCTATGGATTTGGAGGCACTAGCTGAACAATTCGCCTTATCTCCTTGCCTGTCAACAACGGAAGACGGCCAGATCGGGGCTTATATCATATGAAGCCTGTTGAAATGTAGTTGTCGTACACTCTCTGACATGAGGAATGAGTTCTGCCAACCAATCGCCCGATTTCTCGCCAGGATTTGCCCTCCAAACGAATTTTAAAATTAATTTACGCTCTTCAATAGAGATCTCTTTTCCCTTGGTCACCATAATGCGACAAACGCAGGAAATTGAAAAAATATGCTTGCAAGTAAACGAGAAAATAATTAACAAAAAGAAAAAGCTGAAAAAGTTAACGGTAATCGCGAATTCCCTCATTGTATGCAGAATTCTACGTATGTACGCAGACTTTTGGAAGGCCTTTTTTTGATAAGGTTTTTTTTTAAATAGTTATACTTAATTCAAAATTGAGGTAGGCGGCACACGCGCAATATTCGAGACCCATGCACGAAACATGCAAATGCCCCAGGCAGATCATTCATTCAAATGCCTATACAAGTGATACTCGGCGGTTGTGATTATCACATCATAAACTTACACATATGTATATGTGTGTGTAGACTCACATCAGCTACCACACAGCAATCGCTGGGAAATTAAAATTGCTACATGCAGCAAGTGTATCGCACACAGGCACATAAATGCTTACACATATAGCAAGGAAGTGTAAATGTGTATGTGAATGTGTGTGCGTATGCTAGCTCACAGCAGCTACCTAACCGAACGAACATCAACTGCTGCTGGGGGTTCTAAAAGTGCTCTACAGGCGGCAGCAAGAATATCGCACACAGGCACATAAATGCCTACACATATAGCGAGGAAGTGTAAATGTGTGTGTGTATGCAAGCTCACATCGCTACCCAACTGAACGAACATCAACTGCTGGGGGTTTTAATAGTGCTACAGGCAGCAAGAATATCTCACACAAGCACATAAATGCTTACACATATAGCGAGGAAGTGTAAATGTGTGTGTGTATGGTAATAGGGAAATAATATTCGTTATGCACATCAACACTTTCATACCCTTTCCACAAATAATCATAAAAACGCTAACATTTTGCATGAGCATGGCAAAGCAGTTTAAGAATTCGGTATACTCTTCGCTCAGAAGGGAACCAATGGGATCGCGACTCGCGAGTCGAGAAGAAATTTCAATTTTTGTGAGCTGCTTGCTGTTTGTGCCAGCAGCATACATATATTTTTGTGAGAAGAGAGCAGAGAGTAAAAAGCATGGGGCAGAAAGAGAAAGAGAGCAAGGGAAAGAGTGGCACATGTCAGGCATTTTTGGAAAATCGACCGTCACCGTCGAGCGCTCGAAGCGGAATGATTTTGCCATCAGCAATTTTTCTCTCCCGACCCTAAAAGTAAAAACCCGAGCAAATACGAAGTTAAGGGGGTTCTAAAGTCAAAAAATAAGTGTGAACATTAACTTGTACCAGTTGTCCAGTCTATGTGTTGTATGGTTAGTGGTAGAAGTTATGCCCGAAAAAACCAAAAAAAAAATGTAAACGAAATTTCGAATTTTTATCGATCATTTGGAAGTGGGGTGAGTTATCGAAAAAACAAAACAAATTCGTACTGCGTAGTTAACATACAAGTATTCATGTAAAATTTTAGCTCTCTAGCTGTTAGAGAGTCGAAATGAAACACTCCACATTTACCGAATTCAAAAATTGAACTCTTCTCTTTGTGAGATCAAAAATTGAAAATTGAATTCCTTAAAATCTTAGTGCTTATATACCTTAAAAATACTTCCAGGCACTGGAAGGCTATAATTAATTCCATGCACACAAGTGCACATATGTTTGTCAAGTGTCCCTTTTCGATCGCTAAGCCGTTCTCACGTCTCGCGTTACATTTTTATTACTTGCTGCGTTGGTCGCTGCAGCTAAGGGATGACATGTTTATTTATTTATTCAGATAACGCGCAGGTTATCGACTATTGTCTATTTTTTAATATGTTTATATAAGTGGCATGTTCATGCTTGAACATACTGCCAGGGGCCTAAAATTTGTGGGTGGGAATTTTAAATTTTTTATTTGGTAACGCGCAGGTTATCTGTAATGTTTATTCTTATACATATGTATGTTTTTATTTATCGTGTTCATGTTTGAACATTCTGCCCGGGGCCTAATTTTTGTGTTTTTTGATAACGCGCAGGTTATCCGATATTTTGTAAATTTAGATTCTAAATTATATAGAACCAGGAAATGCTATAGCTTTTAATCGTCTCTTTACATTACATTTTTTTATGGCATATATAACTAATATTATTACAATTATAATGCTTAATATCATTGATGTGTGCCCTGATATATGATGAAAATATAGCCCATTTAACTATAAGTGACTTTCCTTCATATGCTGTATTGCCATTTGTAAATTTTCTATCTCTTTTCTGTGGTTAATTTTTGCTAGTTCTAATGGGCTCCACACTATTTTTGGGGTCTCAACTATTTTTCCTACGTATGAGGTTGCAACTTCTTCGTATCTCTCTGAGTGGCTGTTATTATTATGAGTAGTTACTTTTGCACATGACATTTGACAGAGTAATGCTAACATTATCATAGCCATCAATACGCTTAGTCTTGATCCTCCCCACCCCCTAGTGGTTTGTTTCGTGCTTCTTTGTCCTGAGTCTTCATTTTTTAATTTACACTGTGGGCATATTTTGTTGATAGGTCGTGTAACTGACCCTTCTTGTGATATAATTTTTACGGCTTTAGCTTTATTATCTTGGCCTTTGTGAACTTCTTTTATTATTTGTAGTGACCGTCTAACTGGATGACAATTTCTGATTTGGGCATCTCTTTCTTTTTGCTTCTTTTTACTTCTATCGTTAATTTACCTTTAAATTTTGTACAACCTGATACAATCCATCCAAATATTGTATTCTGCCCGTGTAATCCATCTATTTTTACTATTCCATTTTTTAGTACATGTGCGTATAAGTCTGCGCCTAATATCATGTCTACTGGACCTGGCTTATAAAATTGGGGATCAGCTGGTAAAGCTGGTAGGCCCTTCATTAATTTTGATAATATTATGGCCTCAACCTTGAGTTTCTCTTTTTTTGATTTTGTTGTTTTTATATCTAGCTTCACTTTGTATTTAGACCTACAAGTGTTTTCTGCTGATATTCCACTTATTTCTGTCTCATTTCTGATTCGGGGATAGATATAATGGTTTTTTGAGACCCGCTATCTATCAATGCTCTTAATTCAATATAGTTCTCCTTGCTTGTTTTTACTTTAATTATTGCAGTGGCTAATAAGGCCTTATCATTTGCCATTTATGTATTAACGCTGTCTTTATTTATATTTAAATGTAGCATTGTGTGATGATCTCTGTTGCAAAAGCAACAAGTTATGTTATTTTTACACCGATATGAGTTTGAGTGTTTTAAACACTTTAGACATAAGTATGTTAGACATAAGCAATGTCTAGCCTTTCACTCGGATTCGTTGCTTTAAATTTTGTGCATTGCGTGACACTGTGGCCTACTGCTTTGCATATCTGACAATATTGCACATTGGTAGTGCTTCTGAAGACTTTCTTTTCTTCTTTTTTTGATGTGGACGGTGAGTAATACCTTTGTTCTAAAAAGTCCATTACGTCAGTCAGCAGTTGTATGTCCTTTGCCTTTTTTATTTGGCTTTCATATAATTGAAGAGCCTCTTTACTAAATTTTCTTAGTATCAAATGTGCAAACATTTTGTCAACTTCGTTTGAGAGTTGAGCTTTATTTTTAATGATGTGTATTGACTCATTGATTGTGTGTATGAAGTTGTTGATACTTTTGGATGGGTCAATATCTAAATTTAAGAGTTCTAATATTCGGTTAAATTGTTCCGAAAAAATTTTTCTTTTATTTTCGTATCTTTTGGCTAATAACCCCCAAGCTACGGTGTAGTTATCTGCGGATCCTGTTAATAGAAGAGCAATCATGCTCTTTGCTTCTCCTCGTAATGAGGTTTTTAAATAGTTAAATTTTATGGCTGAAGTTAGGTCCTGTCTTTGATCGATAGGGTCGTTAAATAGTTGAGCGAATGAGCCCCAATCTCTAGCATCACCAAAGAATATTGGGACTTGCATTCTCGGGGATTATTTCCCTTTTCTTGGGTAGTGGGTCGAATTGGGAAAGTTTTCTTTGCGTCTCATGCGCGGATGGTATTTTGAATGTCGAACTCTAGTTCGATTACCCCTTCTTCAAACGTTTTGCTGGCTTCATATTTGGGTTGAAGCTCTTGTATGTGTTTCGAAATTCTATTCCATAAGAATAAAATCTTATTTTTTCGAATTTCGAAAACCCTACATTTGATTTCGCAATATCCTCACTTGTTTCTATTAAATATTTTCTTATCTGATCGACTTTCTTTTCAAATTCTGCCTCTTCATGAACTGTAACTGTTCCTATCTGCCTAATTTCTTCTTTGATTTGCTTCCCGCTACTCAAAATTTCTGTTTTGATATCTTTTATAGTTTTTACTGCTTTTTCAAACTTCTTATTGTTAAAATATGGGTGGTCTATTACCCCCACTTTTAACAATATTGTGTTATTATTTTCTAGCTCAATCTGTATCCTACCTAGCTCTTCTAATATGTCGCTAGGTGGCCTTATCTCATCTGATGAGCCTAGCTTCATCAATCTGGACACTAAGTCCGATTGTTTTTTTTTAAATTGTTATAATTTTCTCTGACTGCATTGTCTTATCTTATTTTGTAACAATAAAGTAAATAAAATTACGACTTAGCTCCAGTCTTCTCCGAATGGTGGCTCTGCGTGATCGATTTGAATCCCACTGTCTTCTGAATAGCTCCTGCGTGATTGGAATCCCGCTGTCTTCTGAATAGCTCCTGCGTGATTGGAATCCCACTGTCTTCTGAACAGCTTTGTTTGTTTGTTTGTTTTTTTTTTTTTTTTTTTTTTTTGTCCTCTTTTTGTTTTTTTTTTTTTTTTTTGCGGTTTTTATTGTCCTTTTTGGACTTCTTGACTTTGTCTCTTTGGACTTATGAAAGTTGTCCGTTCCCTTTTTATTTTTGGGATACGGACTTATTCGCACTACAAATTTTGATTATTTTTGAGCACTTTTTTTTATGTCCTATTTGGACTCATTAATGTTGTCCGTTCCCTTATTTTGGGGGTACGGACTTTTTTGCACTACAAATTTTTCTTTTTTAAAACTTGAGAACTTTTTGTCCTATTTGGACTTATTAATGTTGTCCCCTACCTTATTTTTAGGGGTACGGACTTATTTGCACTACAAATTTTTAATTTTTGATTTGAGCACTTTTTGTTGTCCTATTTGGACTTATTAATGTTGTCCATTCCCTTATTTTGGGGTACTGACTTATTTGCACTACAAATTTATCTTTTTTTTTTTTAATTTGAGCACTATTTTGAATATATACTCTGTCTCTTACCTCTGGTGGGAGCAATATAACAAAATTTTTGTTGTCTTTTGCTGAGGTGGGGGAAAACAACAGAGAACGCCGAAGGACCAAAATGTTAAAGAGTCGAAATGAAACACTCCACATTTACCGAATTCAAAAATTGAACTCTTTTCTTTGTGAGATCAAAAATTGAACTGTTTATTCCTTAAAATCTTAGTGCTTATATACCTTAAAATTACTTCCAGGCAATGGAAGGCTATAATTAATTCTATGCACACAAGTGCACAGATGTTTGTCAAGTGTCCCTTTTCGATCGCTAAGCCGTTCTCACGTCTCGCGTTACATTTTTATTACTTGCTGCGTTGGTCGCTGCAGCTAAGGGATGACATGTTTATTTATTTATTCAGATAACGCGCAGGTTACCGACTATTGCCTATTTTTTAATATGTTTATATAAGTGGCATGTTCATGCTTGAACATACTGCCAGGGGCCTAAAATTTGTGGGTGGGAATTTTAAATTTTTTATTTGGTAACGCGCAGGTTATCTGTAATGTTTATTCTTATACATATGTATGTTTTTATTTATCGTGTTCATGTTTGAACATTCTGCCCGGGGCCTAATTTTTGTGTTTTTGATAACGCGCAGGTTATCCGATATTTTGTAAATTTAGATTCTAAATTATATAGAACCAGGAAATGCTATAGCTTTTAATCGTCTCTTTACATTACATTTTTTTATGGCATATATAACTAATATTATTACAATTATAATGCTTAATATCATTGATGTGTGCCCTGATATATGATGAAAATATAGCCCATTTAACTATAAGTGACTTTCCTTCATATGCTGTATTGCCATTTGTAAATTTTCTATCTCTTTTCTGTGGTTAATTTTTGCTAGTTCTAATGGGCTCCACACTATTTTTGGGGTCTCAACTATTTTTCCTACGTATGAGGTTGCAACTTCTTCGTATCTCTCTGAGTGGCTGTTATTATTATGAGTAGTTACTTTTGCACATGACATTTGACAGAGTAATGCTAACATTATCATAGCCATCAATACGCTTAGTCTTGATCCTCCCCACCCCCTAGTGGTTTGTTTCGTGCTTCTTTGTCCTGAGTCTTCATTTTTTAATTTACACTGTGGGCATATTTTGTTGATAGGTCGTGTAACTGACCCTTCTTGTGATATAATTTTTACGGCTTTAGCTTTATTATCTTGGCCTTTGTGAACTTCTTTTATTATTTGTAGTGACCGTCTAACTGGATGACAATTTCTGATTTGGGCATCTCTTTCTTTTTGCTTCTTTTTACTTCTATCGTTAATTTACCTTTAAATTTTGTACAACCTGATACAATCCATCCAAATATTGTATTCTGCCCGTGTAATCCATCTATTTTTACTATTCCATTTTTAGTACATGTGCGTATAAGTCTGCGCCTAATATCATGTCTACTGGACCTGGCTTATAAAATTGGGGATCAGCTGGTAAAGCTGGTAGGCCCTTCATTAATTTTGATAATATTATGGCCTCAACCTTGAGTTTCTCTTTTTTTGATTTTGTTGTTTTTATATCTAGCTTCACTTTGTATTTAGACCTACAAGTGTTTTCTGCTGATATTCCACTTATTTCTGTCTCATTTCTGATTCGGGGATAGATATAATGGTTTTTTGAGACCCGCTATCTATCAATGCTCTTAATTCAATATAGTTCTCCTTGCTTGTTTTTACTTTAATTATTGCAGTGGCTAATAAGGCCTTATCATTTGCCATTTATGTATTAACGCTGTCTTTATTTATATTTAAATGTAGCATTGTGTGATGATCTCTGTTGCAAAAGCAACAAGTTATGTTATTTTTACACCGATATGAGTTTGAGTGTTTTAAACACTTTAGACATAAGTATGTTAGACATAAGCAATGTCTAGCCTTTCACTCGGATTCGTTGCTTTAAATTTTGTGCATTGCGTGACACTGTGGCCTACTGCTTTGCATATCTGACAATATTGCACATTGGTAGTGCTTCTGAAGACTTTCTTTTCTTCTTTTTTTGATGTGGACGGTGAGTAATACCTTTGTTCTAAAAAGTCCATTACGTCAGTCAGCAGTTGTATGTCCTTTGCCTTTTTATTTGGCTTTCATATAATTGAAGAGCCTCTTTACTAAATTTTCTTAGTATCAAATGTGCAAACATTTTGTCAACTTCGTTTGAGAGTTGAGCTTTATTTTTAATGATGTGTATTGACTCATTGATTGTGTGTATGAAGTTGTTGATACTTTTGGATGGGTCAATATCTAAATTTAAGAGTTCTAATATTCGGTTAAATTGTTCCGAAAAAATTTTTCTTTTATTTTCGTATCTTTTGGCTAATAACCCCCAAGCTACGGTGTAGTTATCTGCGGACCCTGTTAATAGAAGAGCAATCATGCTCTTTGCTTCTCCTCGTAATGAGGTTTTTAAATAGTTAAATTTTATGGCTGAAGTTAGGTCCTGTCTTTGATCGATAGGGTCGTTAAATAGTTGAGCGAATGAGCCCCAATCTCTAGCATCACCAAAGAATATTGGGACTTGCATTCTCGGGGATTATTTCCCTTTTCTTGGGTAGTGGGTCGAATTGGGAAAGTTTTCTTTGCGTCTCATGCGCGGATGGTATTTTGAATGTCGAACTCTAGTTCGATTACCCCTTCTTCAAACGTTTTGCTGGCTTCATATTTGGGTTGAAGCTCTTGTATGTGTTTCGAAATTCTATTCCATAAGAATAAAATCTTATTTTTTCGAATTTCGAAAACCCTACATTTGATTTCGCAATATCCTCACTTGTTTCTATTAAATATTTTCTTATCTGATCGACTTTCTTTTCAAATTCTGCCTCTTCATGAACTGTAACTGTTCCTATCTGCCTAATTTCTTCTTTGATTTGCTTCCCGCTACTCAAAATTTCTGTTTTGATATCTTTTATAGTTTTTACTGCTTTTTCAAACTTCTTATTGTTAAAATATGGGTGGTCTATTACCCCCACTTTTAACAATATTGTGTTATTATTTTCTAGCTCAATCTGTATCCTACCTAGCTCTTCTAATATGTCGCTAGGTGGCCTTATCTCATCTGATGAGCCTAGCTTCATCAATCTGGACACTAAGTCCGATTGTTTTTTTTTAAATTGTTATAATTTTCTCTGACTGCATTGTCTTATCTTATTTTGTAACAATAAAGTAAATAAAATTACGACTTAGCTCCAGTCTTCTCCGAATGGTGGCTCTGCGTGATCGATTTGAATCCCACTGTCTTCTGAATAGCTCCTGCGTGATTGGAATCCCGCTGTCTTCTGAATAGCTCCTGCGTGATTGGAATCCCACTGTCTTCTGAACAGCTTTGTTTGTTTGTTTTTTTTTTTTTTTTTTTTTTTTTGTGTCCACTTTTTTTTTTTTTTTTTTTTTTTTTGCGGTTTTTATTGTCCTTTTTGGACTTCTTGACTTTGTCTCTTTGGACTTATGAAAGTTGTCCGTTCCCTTTTTATTTTTGGGATACGGACTTATTCGCACTACAAATTTTGATTATTTTTGAGCACTTTTTTTTATGTCCTATTTGGACTCATTAATGTTGTCCGTTCCCTTATTTTGGGGTACGGACTTTTTTGCACTACAAATTTTTCTTTTTTAAAACTTGAGAACTTTTTGTCCTATTTGGACTTATTAATGTTGTCCCCTACCTTATTTTTAGGGGTACGGACTTATTTGCACTACAAATTTTTAATTTTTGATTTGAGCACTTTTTGTTGTCCTATTTGGACTTATTAATGTTGTCCATTCCCTTATTTTGGGGTACTGACTTATTTGCACTACAAATTTATCTTTTTTTTTTTTAATTTGAGCACTATTTTGAATATATACTCTGTCTCTTACCTCTGGTGGGAGCAATATAACAAAATTTTTGTTGTCTTTTGCTGAGGTGGGGGAAAACAACAGAGAACGCCGAAGGACCAAAATGTTAAAGAGTCGAAATGAAACACTCCACATTTACCGAATTCAAAAATTGAACTCTTTTCTTTGTGAGATCAAAAATTGAACTGTTTATTCCTTAAAATCTTAGTGCTTATATACCTTAAAATTACTTCCAGGCAATGGAAGGCTATAATTAATTCTATGCACACAAGTGCACAGATGTTTGTCAAGTGTCCCTTTTCGATCGCTAAGCCGTTCTCACGTCTCGCGTTACATTTTTATTACTTGCTGCGTTGGTCGCTGCAGCTAAGGGATGACATGTTTATTTATTTATTCAGATAACGCGCAGGTTACCGACTATTGCCTATTTTTTAATATGTTTATATAAGTGGCATGTTCATGCTTGAACACTAGCTTTTGTTGTTTCCGAAATCTCGACGGACAGACGGACTGACAGACGGACGGACGGACAGGGCTAGATCAACGTATTTTTTATGCTGATCAAGAATATATATACTTTATGGGGTCTGCGACGTCTCCTTCTGTTTGTTACACACATTTTCACAAAATCATTACACCCTGAATTCCCGTTTTCAATGGGTTCAGGGTATAAAAAAAAAAAAAAAAAAAAAGTAAAGTAAAATAAAATTAGTAAATAACAAGGAAGGTCTTAACAATATTGAAAGATAGAACTATAATATAGAATATTTGATAGGATTGAGAAATCACTGCAAGCAACAATAGCAACAAAATGTAGCTTATGCCTGTGCATTGCGAGTGATTTCCCTAAGGTGTGCCAAAAGCAACGATTTTATTTTAGGAAGAGAGAGCCCCAAGGATAATACTTGATAATATTTATTAAAATTATTACATAGAACATGAAACGCACTATGCAAAGAATAATCCGTAGTGCATATAGGTAAATATATATATATAATTGGCAATAACACCCCTATCGGAGCACAGCCTGATGCACAATTTGCCTCCACGCTTCTCTGTCCTGTGCGCAACTTCTCCAGTTGGTAACACCATTCAGGATTGCCTCCATCTGGTCCTTCCAACGGGTTCGAGGTCTACCCCTTCTTCGTTCTCCTCTAACTACCGCATCAAAAACCGAACGAGCTGGAGTGTTTTCCTCCATACGAGCAATGTGACCCAACCAACGAAAACGCTGAATGTCAATTCGCTTGCCAATGTCAACATCGCCGTATAGCTCGTACAGCTCGTCGTTCCACCTGATACGATAGGTTTCGCCAACGCAAATTGGTCCAAAGATCTTGCGAAGAATCTTTCTCTCAAAGACACCAAGAGCAGCTGCATCTGACTGCGTCACGGTCCAGGCTTCCGCTCCATAAAGCAGCACTGGAATGATGAGTGTCTTGTAAAGGGTTACCTTTGTCTTTCGAGAGAGGGCTCTACTGTTCATTTGCCTACTGAGCCCAAAGTAACATTTGTTGGCAAGTGTAATTCTCCGCTTGATCTCCAGGCTGACATCATTTTTGTTGGTCACTGCAGTTCCCAAATAGACAAAGTCCTTGACAGACTCAAAGTTATAGTCTCCAGCAGTAAGGTAAGAGTCAAGACGCCGCGACTCCCTAGTACTGCACACCATAAACTTTGTTTTGCCCATGTTTACTGCAAGACCAACTTTAGCTGATTCCCTTTCGATAGCTCCAAAAGCCGCAGTTACATCACGCTTGGTACGACCAATGATATCAATATCATCAGCGTAACCAAGGAGCTGGACACTTTTGTATCCCAGTATTGTGCCCATCCGATGCACTCCAGCTTTCCTTATTATACTCTCCATAAGTAAATTGAAGAGCACACAAGACAGCGAGTCGCCTTGTCTGCTCTTGCTTCATTCACTGATGAGTCTTTTTTCTATGGGTGGATATCAAGTCCTACGCCAAAACCTAATTTAAGGATTAGGATCCCGCCGCGCACTTTGGTTTATAACTCAACGGGGGCTGAGTCATAATCCAGGAGGAACCACGTGGAGGTAGTGTGTCGACTTGAGAAGAGCAAGAACAAGGATCGCACTGGCACTCACCAAGTTGAGCACAATCAGAAACTTTGCCTTGCCTGCTCTCCCCCCTATATAAATATAGTGGACGATAATGTCTAGTTGGTCGGGACGGAACCGAGAAATTAAGACGCATCAATAAAAAGGACGAATCAATATTACCGTTAATTACTTTGTGCAGAAAATCAATTCCTAAAATTATTTTGCGATTCACTAGCGATGGAAGATCAATTAGCTGAAGCCTACTATGGTAAGACGGTAATCGTAAATTACTGTCCCAGTTAAGATTCCTTAGGAAAATAGAAGAAACTGTTTTTGGACTGATTCGATACGATCTTGATCCAATGTATGTTGCGGAGACCAAACAACTGAGCAATACTCTAAGATAGGACGTACAAGCGAAATAAATAATTGTTTGGTAACAAACGGATCTTTAATCATTATTCCTTAGACCAACGTTTAATAAAGCCAAGTACGCTTTTGGCTTCATTAATGATGGTAGAAATATAATGATTGAAATTAAGTTTACAGTCAAAGAGAACACCAAGATCGTTGACTGCAAAGATGCATTGTAAGGAAATGTTACTGATTTTATAGTCAACAATATAAGGAACGGTATGACCACTAACCATGGTTAGTGGTATGACTGAAGGTCATTGTCATACACTTTGAGCAATTTAGGTGCAACTGGTTCACCACACACCAAGATTTAAATGCATTAAGGTCATCTTGAAAGTGTAGATGCCCATTTACACTGGAGTATGGAAGACAAAGTTTTCATCATCCGCTTACATAAATATGGTAGAATAAGAGATGCAACTAGGAAGGTCATTATAAAAAGCGAAAAGAGTAATGGACCTAAATGGCTACCTTGAGGAACACGAAACAGAGATAAGTTTAGAAATAGCTATTCTCATCAAGACTCTTTGGGTTCTACCATTCAAATAAGATGAAATCCAGGACACACGTTTTGGGGAAAGTCCTAAACGTTCAAGCTTTAGAATTAGTATCTGGCGATTAATTGTGTCAAATGCTTTACTGAAATCACTATTGTTAATGTCAGATTGCATTAACAGGAGCTGCTCCTCCCTCACATCGACATGCTATGCTATTGACAGTATTATACGCTGTTAATAACATAACTCCGACTCCAGTTTTCCTACTAGTTCGCAATCGGGGATTATTCTGCCTACATTCTTTGCATTACGACTATACATTTAATTACGAAGACAAGAGACACAGCTTATAACTACTCAATAAAGCCGAGGAAATACAACCACGACTTTGTACTCATCATCGGGCCGCCACTACAACATTTGGTCCTTCGAGCCGGATATCATCCACCCACAACAGACACCAGCGCTCTTAGGCTTCGAAATAAGTACTCCAAACTTGCATTACCTAGTACATACATTGTAACGAAACTTCGGTTATACCCGAGTCTAAGCCGGGCCAGTTTCAGCCGACTGTGCGTTCGTTTCAACAAATTTATTTGTTGAAGCCCTTGCGATATTGAATAATAACACTTTGTGGTTATATGCACGTGTGTTTATATACACTGCATACGTGCATACCTATATTGCTCCTCACACTCCCCTTTTCCTTCGGAAAACACGACCTTCGTGTTTTTGAATTCCGCGCCTCTTTTTCCGTTGCCGCTCCAACTTGCGTTGATCGATGACCCGCTGCTCCACAGCGCGTCGATCATCGGTGTTAACGCTCTGTTAACAGCGCCGTGCTGCTCATCAGCTGTTTCCCGCTCGCTGCTGGCAACTCTGTGCGTTGCTGGTGAGTAACTTTGATGTTTTTAATTTTTCTCCACTGTATTTTAATCGGGAATTCCATTCCTCCAGCCCGAGTTGGTGCCTCCATGATGCCCCTGGACCCGATGGGCCTGCCGCTGCCTCTGCCCATGCCGGGCGCCGCTGCAAACACTCCTCTTCGTGATTGCAGGCCCCGGTGGCTGCGGCGCAGGTGCGCAGGTCAGATGGCCAATTCTCCCAATTGGCACACCTCGTCCCTTGGCGCTGGAAGCGTTGGTATCGCCCCAGATGATGCGCGCGGTCCGACTGCTGCCTTTTGCCTCTAGCTGCGTCGCCAATTGGGCCACCTCTTCCGGCCACGCAACTTGCGTCACCTCACGCCACGCTGGCCCCTTCTCTGGCCACGATGCCTGGCGCTGCAGCGTAGGCCGCGCTGGTTGTGCAGACGCCGACTCCGACGCCCGGCGTTCTGTTAGGCGGATCGGCCGCCATTCTGCCAATGCCGCCAGTGGTGGTGACGGTGGTGGTGCCGCTGGTGAATTTGGTGGCCACGCTGGCGGCGACGGCGGCGGTGAGCTCGATGACGTTGAGGGCGGCGCGGGTGGCCATGCCGGCGACGACGGCGCCGGTGGCGATGTCGCTGGTGGCCATGATGGCGGCGCCGATGGCGGTGGCCCTGGTGGCTGCTCCTCCACCTCGCTCAGCGTGAAGCCGGCTGGCCACGCCGCGAGTGGTTCGCTCCAGGCCACCGTGTAATGCACTTTCCGCTCCACTCGCCCTTGCTGTACCTTCTCCTCAAAGTGGGCCGTGATCGTGGGCTCCGGTCGCTCCTCCTCCGCCTCCGAGTCCAAAATCACGATGATTTCCGGCTCTGGCTCCTCGATATCGGCCTCCGGCTCCGACTCCGAGTCGGAGATGACCACCACGTCCACGCCACTCTCCTCTTTGTATGGCGTGGGGGGTCGTGGTGGCCGCCACAGTGGCCGTGTGGGCGAGTATCGCCCGTTGCGGACATAATCTGAGACACGCGACGTGTCCCACCTCTCTTCGTCCGTCTCCTCCAGAGATGTCCTTCACTCTGTGCCGCTGGAGCTGGCCGGCGACCACGATTCCTCGCTGGAAGACGGCTCCAGCTCCAGATACGGCTGATGCCGCCTTAGGTTAGGGTGAATTCGCCGCCGTGGGTGAAAAGGGAGCCTCACCGGTGGCAGGCGCACTCGGCTCCGTCGTGCTCGAGCCCTGATTGGGTACACCGGGCGTGCTCCGGATGCCCCTCCAGCGGAATCGCGGGCCAGCAGTCGCGGATCGGCCGGGTGTGCCCTCCCAGGACGTTGATGAGTTTGAGATGCTCCTTCGTTCGTCATTTTTCCAGTATAGTAGGCCGTCTCGAAGCTTGCTCGCCCTATTTATACCCCATGCCGCCACGACGCCGACGTCGCGGGCATCAGCATCTAACGGGTTGCATTTCGGTCTGCTCTAGCATACCCTTCCTAGTTGCTGAATTCCAGGAAGGCCGAGCGCTATGGTATCACCCCGATACCGCTGCAATGCATCCCCTTGCCCCGCATCCTTGTCTGCCCTCCTAAGGCAAACGCAGTCTATGCCTTTGCAAGCTCTCTCTTGCCTTGCATAGTTGTTGCCTGTGTTAAATGCACTATGCAAATTGTTCACTGGGTTACGCGCCCTACGCATGTTGTTGTTGCCCGTTTTGTATGCTGCGTGCCTTTTGTTGTTGGCTGTTTTGCATGTCGTATGCATTTCGCTCTCGCTCGCCTCTCTCGAGCTAACGGCGTTTGCTGGGCGTTCGCTCGCCTCTCGCGAGCTAACGGCTGATCGCTGGGCTCGCTCGTCTCTCGCGAGGCAGCGGCTGATCGTTGGGCTCGCTCGTCTCTCGCGAGGCCATTGACGTTTTCTCTTGTTCTTGCGCACGCTTGTCCGTAGTCAGCTGTGTGTGTTTTTGTTGTCGCGTGCGCTTGCTGGGGCATAACTTGTTGTTTATGTTTATGCGTGCGCGTCCAACTCTTATCAGCTGAGCGTGTTGTTGTTTCGTACGCTTGTTTGTTGTGTGTGTTGTTGTTACGTGCGTAACAGTGCGCGCGCAATTTAAAATTTTGTTGTTGCGCGGCACTTAGCTAACAGTTTTAACTGTTCGCTTCCACTGCAGTGCGCGCGTTATTTGAAAATTTGTTGTTGCGCGTCACATAGTTAACAGTTTTAACTGTTTGCTTCTCAAAAAATTTCAATTTTTTCTTCGTTTTAGGTTTTTTTATGCGTTTAAAGGGCAATACACATCGCGATGTGTATTCACTCCTTTTTTTTTTTTTTTGAAATTTTTACTTTATGCAACTTGCTCTGCCACGCTATGCGACTCACCCGTCTCGCCTCTCCATGGTTTCAGGTCAGCCACATGCGCGGTCCGGGTCCGTTTTTCGGCATCCGAGTTGATGCTGCAGATGACAGTCGACACAAACTTGACCACCGTATATGGCCCTCCGTATCGCGGTGCCAGCTTCGCTGCGAGTCCGTCCGCGGCATTGGACAAGTGGCGTTCTTTCGCCCACACCTTGTCCCCAATAGTCGGCTTCCATCGCCGCCGCCGCAGATTGTAATGCCGCGCCTGGTCCTGAGCAGCTCTCTCCAGGTTTCGACGCACAATCTCCAAGACTTCTCGCATCTTGGCTGCCCTTTCCATGGGACTCTGTGCCTCCTGGCCTGTCCCAAGAGTTTGTGCGTCAAAAATAGTTTTGGGCAGTCTCGGCTCTCGCCCTTGCGTGATGAACGCTGCCGTATACCCGGTAGATGCCGACACGCTGCTGTTAACTGCCAGCGTCAACTCTGGCAAAGCCTCATCCGAGCACCTTTGATCGCTGCCAGCATATTGCGCGATCATCGTCTTCACTGTCCTGTTGGCCCTCTCGGTTGGATTTTCTTGAGGTGTGTATGGCGCCGTCAACTGGTGCCGCACTCCCAGCTCGTTCAAAAAGTTCTTGAAGGCTCGACTGGTGAATTGGGTGCCATTGTCCGTTATGAGTACCTTTGGTGCGCCGAATCTGGCCAAGATTCTCTCGCGGAACGCCTTTTGCAGCGCCGCCGTGTTCGCGTTCCTCAAAGGCACCATCTCCGTCCATTTCGAGAATCGATCGATGAATACAAGTAGCATCGTATTCCCATGCTTCGACCTCGGTAACGGACCCACGAAATCAGCGCATACAGTTGCCCATGGCTCCTCGGGCACCTGTGTCAGCATTTGACCAGCTGCCTGCAGCTGACTGGGCTTGTAGCGCTGGCACACCTCGCACCGCTGCACGTAGTTGCGCACATCTCGGTACATACCTGGCCAGTAATACCTCGCTGCCACCCGAGCAATGGTTTTTCTGCCCCCAAGGTGGCCAGCGGTGACAGCGTCGTGGTTCTTCTCCAACACCTGTTTGCGCCTCTCTGTTGGTACACACAGCTTCCCTGCAGCCACATC
Source organism: Drosophila borborema (assembly GCA_030914335.1). Lineage (NCBI taxonomy): Eukaryota > Metazoa > Arthropoda > Insecta > Diptera > Drosophilidae > Drosophila > Drosophila borborema. Next base: position 33,324 of record JAUESP010000032.1, read on the forward strand.
CTCGTGGCCGGCTTGTTGCGGAATGTGCCGGTATATGTTCCCCGCCTCCTCTCTATAGTCTGCGAACTTCTGCGGAGTTTTCCGCATCTCCTGGCGCAGCCTCTGTAGCCAGCGGCATGCTGACCCATCTGGCGTCGCTATGCTCTTGACCAAGCAGCATGCATCCTCCTCCAGCGGCTGCCGTGATAGCGCATCAGCTACGACATTCTGTTTGCCTTTCCGGTAGCGAACCTCGAAGTCGTATTGCTGAAGCTCCAGCGCCCATCTGGCAATCCTTCCTGAAGGGCTCTCGATGGAGTTGAGCCACTTCAGCGCCATATGGTCCGTGATCACTACGAAGTGATAGCCTTCCAGATACGGCCTGAGTTTGCGTATGCCCCAGATTATGGCCAGACACTCCTTTTCAGTGGCTGAGTAATTTCTCTCAGCACTGTTAAGTGTCCGACTGGCATACGAAATGACGCGCTCCCCTTCTTCAGATGTTTGCGTCAGAATTGCTCCCAGTCCGTAATTACTTGCATCCGTTTGCAAGCAAAATTGCTTCGAGAAGTCAGGGCATGCCAAGACAGGTGATTCCGTCAACTTGGCCTTCACCGTTTCGAACGCCCCTTGATGCTCCTCTGTCCACCCCCATTTGACGCCCTTCTTTAGTAATGCATTGAGTGGATGCACTGTGGAAGCGAAGTCTGGGACAAAGCGACGCTACCATGAAGCCACTCCCACATATTGCCTCAACTCTTTGACGTTAGTGGGTGGCTTCAGCTGGGCAATCGCGGCTACTTTCTCTGGGTCAGTGCGGATGCCATTTTCTGTGACTTTATGACCCAGGTATTTCAGCTCCTGTTTGAAGAAATCGCACTTGTCGATGTTGATCCTCAAATTGGCTGCCCGTAGTCAGAAAATCTCTCGCAGGTTATCCATGTGCTCCTGAAGTATCCTGCCGATGACTATGATGTCGTCCAGGTACGCAAAAGCGTGTGGCATCATGTCAGGGCCGATGACCTGGTCTAGAGCTCGCTGGAATGTTGCAGGTGCCGAGTGGAGGCCAAACGGCATCACCTTCCACTGGAATAGGCCTTTCCCTGGGACTGTGAACGCTGTCAATGGTCGACTGGATTTCTCCATGGGTATTTGCCAATATCCATCCTTTAGATCCAGACTCGTGATATAGCGCGCCTCTCGCAGCTGATCCAAAATGTGATGCACTCGAGGCAGAGGGTATGCATCCTTGGTGGATCTGTTGTTCAGCTGCCTAAAGTCCACACACAGCCGCCATTTGCCATTTTTCTTCCTGACCATTACTATAGGTGCGCTGTGTGGGCTCTTAGAAGGCTCTATGCAGCCTTTTACGAGCAGCTCATCCAGCTGTTTATTGATCTCCGCCTGCATCTTCGGATTTTTGGGGAAGTAGCGCTGTTTAATTGGCCGCGTGTCCTGCATGGTGATCCGATGCTCCGTGATTTTGGTGGTGCCTTTCACGTGTTGGAATTTCTCCAATTCGTGCCTCAGAAAGGCATCCACTTCCGGATCCGCATGGATCAGCTTCTGGTCCACCTGAGTCGCCTCCAGTGGCGTTTCGTGGCCTATTTCTCCACTGGCAATCGCCACTGACAACTTTGCCCCCCGTTGTCCACTCCTCTGTGGATTTCTTGGCTCGATATTCAGTGCCAAGCCGCCACATTCCAAGGTGGTTCCCATGCCGGCCAAGAAATCCCAGCCCAGCACCAGATCGTCGATTACGCCTGGCAGCACCAGCAATGGAATTTCCATTTGCCGACTGCCCAGGCCAATATTTAGGTCCAGTTGTGAGTCCACCTCGCTGCAGCTGCCGTTCGCCAGGCGTATGCGCCGTCTTGTGGCGCGCACCACGCCCACTCCTTGGAGCCTTTTGGCGAGCCTCTCGCTAATAAAGCTGCTCGAGGCTCCAGTATCGATCGTGGCTCGGCTCCAATGGCCACAATCGCCGTCAGTGGCCTTCGTCACACAGGCTGCCAACTAGCGTCTTGGGGCTGTTTGGCGTTGATCCCGCTCGCCCCTGGACTGCGGGTACCGCTGATCGTTTCCCGACTGGCAGCAGTCCACTAGGCGCACGCCGATTCGTTCGCATTGCCAGCAGAAATCCCGTGCCTTGTTGCGACACATAACAGCACGGTGTCCTTCTTGGCCACACGTCCTTGGTGCAGGACGAGGACTCTCCTCCAGAACTCCTCTCCGCAGCATCTCTTCTTCGTGGCCATCATCCTTCTCCATGGCCATTAGACACGTTCGTGCTGGCCGCTGCAGCCGACGCAACCTCTCTCGGTCTCGTTCCAGCTCCTCGAACTTGTCGACCAGCCTCATCAGCTCCATCAGACTCTGGAACTGATACGGCCGAGCGTAGGCGCGCAGATCAGGGATGCTGTTGTTGTATATCAACTTCATCTCATGATTTGGCCCATAACGCAGCGGCCGCATGAGAGTCTGCATCTCCACCATGTAGATCTTGAATGGCTCGTCCACCATCTGCTTCCGACGCTTGACCTCGTCCTTGAGATCCTCCAGGTAGTCCCTCGGCAGGAAGAACTCCTGGAAGCTTCTCACGAAGGTTCCCCACGTCTTCCAGTGCCTATTGTTGGCCACGTACCACTTTAGAGCCATGCCTTTCAGCAGCTCTGGCATCGCTCTTAGGATCAGATCCAGATCCAGGCCATAGGTGTCTGCTGATCACTCCACCTGCTCCAGGAGCTCCAAAGGCTTTGAGGTGCCATCGAAGCAGAAGTTCCACTCCCTCACCTGTTTGGCCACCTTTGGGTACTCCTGCTCTGAGCTGCTTGGCCCTCGCGTCCTTAATTCAGGCTGCGGTGTAGACGTGGCTCTCCATGCTCCTTGCTCTGTCTGCTGCAGCCGCGCAGCGGCACTGGTGGATGGCAGAGATAGCCGCGCCGCATTTGGATCTTCCTCGTACTGGTCGTTTCCCACGATGACCGTTGGCACGTCCTCGCTGTTCGAAGGGCGGCGTCCATGCAGTCGCGCCAGCTCGGCGAGCCTGAGAGAATATTGGATTCTTCCCTCATTCGTCTCCACCCACTCACCGAACTGTCTCCGCATCACGTCTAGTCTAGTCTAGTCTAGTGTGCCCGACAGCGTCACTCCGAACTCGTCGCCGTATCGCAGCACATCGTCCTTCTTGAGGTTATACACCCAAGCTCGCACCATTGTCCACAAGTATTGCTTATTCTCTTATCGCAGGGCCCCACGTTGGGCGCCAGTTGTAACGAACCTTCGGTTATACCCGAGTCCAAGCCGGGCCAATTTCAGCCGACTGTGCGTTCGTTTCAACAAATTTATTTGTTGAAGCCCTTGCGATATTGAATAATAACACTTTGTGGGTTTGATTTTGTACTTGGTATATTCTCGTTATAATACTTATTATTATTTGGCGATACAACACACTTGTATAGTCGTTTAGCGTTATGTTTGTTCACGCACTCCGGCTGAGCAGACAATTATGGCTCAGTAGCACCAGGATTCGCCCAAGCGCTCCAGCTCACGCCAGGATTTGCACTGTCTACTCCGGCTGTTCGCTCGGCTGTACAGGCTACTCCTACTACTGGACTCGCTCTTGGCACACCTAGGTTCTTATGCGCACCATTTCTACCTATTCGCACGGCTGCGTGAACCTACACAAATTCTGTGACGAGACTTCTGGGTCCTTATATGTCCTGTCTGCTTCGAGTCCTGGATATCGGTGTCCTGCGTCGCGTTGACTTGTATTTGCACTTTCACTGGAATCTCACTCTCGATCTTCACTCTTGATTCTTGCGTACTTTTCTGATTGCCTCTATGACACCGCCGGTTCCCTTTTATAGGGCCGCCGCAGGCCCTGTTCGGCTCTGGAGCAGGGCCTGCCTGCCGCTCGTGCCCATCTAACGGCACAATCGCGTGATCTGGGTGACGCCAGCAGGCCGCCAAATGTCGCGGCAGCTTCGCGTTGGCTGAAGTACCGCTGTTGCTATGCAAAAAGACAGCGTCCGTCACTTGGAGCGGTACCTCGGCTAACGGTGCCCTATGACCTGCGGTCGAGCGACGCGAGCCAATTGCTGACACTATAGGAGCGAGAGAGACGGACTATAGTCCGCTCTCTGACCCTTCCAGTCGCGAGGGTTGCTCCTATAGTGTTCGCGTCGCTGTGTGGAGCAATATATGCATGCACATAGCAAATACATGTGTTTATATACACTGCATACGTGCATATCTATATTGCTCCTCACAACATACTGGCACTTCTCATCCGCCATATTTTCATGTATATATGAACTAGTTTTGCAATCTATATATATATATATATATATATCCTTATACAGTCGATTCTCGATAATTCGTACCCCGCTAAATCGAAAACCTCAATAATTCGTAAGAAACTGCTGGTCCCTTGAAAAAACTTCGTTAATTCGTAAAAATCCCATACATTTTGGTCCCCTCGTTAATTCGTAATTTTTCTGCCTACTCGGCCATGATCTTGCCTCTTATGACTCGTTTCGAAACCTCTTATAATTCGTAATTTCGTTTCGTAACCTCTTGTATTTCGTAATTCTTGATTTTTCTGTTAAACTACCGTTACGCTGCAAACAGTGCGCGCTGAGACGAAGATGAAGATGTATGTAGATCTCACAGACTATTATGCATGGCGCCTTTATGTCGCTTTATGTGCGAAATTTCGTTGTTCTCTCTATTGGACTTACATTAGTTTGCTCATTTTGTTCGAAGCGCGAAAACGAATTGTAAAAATGTAAAGCAACGTTTCTCATAATACACTATCAATTTCACAAAAACAAGACATAATATCAGCTATTGATAATGGAGCAAAAAAAATTGTTGTCGCAAAACAATTCGGAATTGCTCCATCAACATTAACTTCAATTCTAAACAGAAAGGAATTTATTATGGGAACACCCGCACGCAGTCAAATAAAGCGTCACAAACCACCTGAATATCCAAAAGTAGAAAAGTCTTTACTTTTGTGGCTTACAGAATGTCGACAGAAGAATATCCCCATTGGAGGAGAGATTTTAAAAGAAAAAGCTTTGTTTTTTTGCAAAAGCACTGAATGTTAATGATTTTAAAAACCGAAAAGATATTGTTATTTATGGATAATTGTACGGCCCATAATAGATCGCCTCCTCTTAGCCATTTAAAAATTTAGTTTTTGCCAGCCAACACCACTGCCAAGCTACAGCCCCTGTACATGGGCATTATAAAAGATTTTAAATCATTTTAAAAAAGAACTTTTTGGAAACTCAGAAAATCCTGCTTCTTTTGGGGGTTACGTAAATTTTGACAATAACGTTGCTGTGTGTTACAGTACGTTAACTGACGACGACATTTTGGAAGAAGTTGCATCTCAAAGTGATGAAAGTGACGACGAAGCTGATGATGCAGATATTGATCCAATCTTAACTACTTTACAAGCCAAAACAGAAATTCAGCAACTAACACTTTTTTTTTTTTTTTTTAATGATAACGTTCCGAATAATGTATTTGATAATTTGATAAGTTTGGAAAACGCAATAGAAAAAATAAGTATGAAGAACATGAATCAATAAAAAATTACAAGCTTTTTTATATATTTATAAATTTTTCGTTTATATGATTTTGTTTGTTTAATTTTATTTTTAATTACATAATATTGAAATGAAAGTGTATTTTATTTATTTTTAATAAGTTAAAATTGTTTAAATGAAGTTAAATATAAAAACCCCTTCAATTCGTATTTTGATTTCTCACACCCCGTTAAATGGAAACCTCGGTAAATCGAAAACCTCTATAATTCGTAAAAAATTCGGTTCCCTTGCCATTACGAATTATCGAGACTCGACTGTATATATACATAGATACGTACCAAACTGCAAGATATTTATCACATGTCTATATATGTATATATATATATATATATATATATATATATATATATATATATATATATATATATATATATATATATATATATATATATATATATATATATATATATATATATATATATGAACTAAAATATGTCATTCCGTTTCTTGCACAAGCATATCTACATTTGTATACATATGTATATGTATGTAAATACCGCCGGCTGTGCGACATATGTATATACATACACATACCCGCATATCTTTTATATGTCGGCACTAGTTGCCGTTTCACCTATTTACGGCATCTTTTATTAATCAAAAAGAATAAAATAAACAATCAATTCCTTTGTTGTTTTTCTATATTCTTTATTGGTTTGTTTTATTACATTTGCTTATAACTACGCGAATCACATATAACTATATATCAGCTGTTTATGTTACTGCCGATCCTCAGCTGTTTTCACTTCAGCACTTGCACCTATGTACGGACATACACAACAAATCAAATTTATTAAATAACAAACACAATATTATTTGTTTTTAATTTATTTATTTTTCAATTTCTTCATTACATTCAATATTCATATGTTTATTTATTTACATATGTACCAATTGTGTTCTCAATTGTCAATGTACATTTCTTTCGATAGTCGATCAGAAGGTTAGTCGATCAGAATGTTCTCGCTTCCCGCATTCATCGTAATTCAAACATTTTAAATATATTTTATAAGATAAAATAAATGTTGTTCGTCTTGTTTAAATTTTTAGTTTATTTCAAAATATAAAAGGAGATATACAATTTATAATTGAATTAAAATTAAAAACAATTCATTAATTACATATAAGTTAAATCATTCTTTTTGTTCTTTTGTTTAATAAGACGCTTTTTATCTACTTTTTTCTTCTCTGTTCTGTTGACAACTTCCTACTTTTTTCTTCATCTTCCTTATTTCGCGTTTTGAGCCATTTTCTGGCTCAATTACATAAATTCTGGTAAGCTTACTCCTAATTATCATCCATGTCCAATCGTACTAGCCGTGTACAGCTGAGTGTACCAGCTCCGCGCTTGATTAAACGCAGTTTTTCTGCATCCCTCCTTCCGTCCGGAAAACCGCAAGCCACCAGCGCGTTTAAACGCAGTCCGGTCGTAACTCGATTCAGTCCAAAGCCTGCAAGTATCTCAGCAAACATATCTCTGTCTGACTTTATATCCGTAGCTAATAGGCTCGTCAAGTTTGAACCCCGCATCGAATATTCTGAGGATATTGGCCCCACTCCGGTAGCTCAACGCCAAGCCTTAGAAATCCGACGGGATCGAGTCAAGGTCCTTTGGGAGAAGTCAGAACAAGAGTATGAAGCGTGTTCCAAAGCGCTTAGCCAGGGGGCTGGTAGTGGCGACGTTGAAGCCATGGAGGCAAAATTCAACCACTGCTATACTGTTTTTGAGCAGTGTACCGCCCAATTAAGCAGACAGATCGACGCCATTTCATCATCGAGTGCTCCGTCTGCCCCCCTTTCCGCTCTTTTCGCCTCTCCCGAAGGCTGTCAACTTCCACCAGTTGACATAAAAATGTTCCATGGCGACTACTTGCGCTGGCCGACTTTCCGAGACCTTTTTACGGCCATCTACATAAATAATCCAAGTTTAACTCAGGTGGAAAAGTTATTCCACCTTAATTCCTAAACAGCAGGCGATGCCAACGCTCTCGTTTCAGAATTTCCTCTTACAAACGACGGGTTTGCATCGGCTTGGAATTCGTTGTGTGACCGTTTCGAGAATAAGCGGCTGTTAGTCAACAGTCAGCTTAAACTCCTCTTGAATTTATCCAAGGTCACTAAAGAATCAGACTCGGCTCTCAGAGAGCTGCATGGCACTATCAATAGGTGTATCACTGCACTCGAGCATGCTCAAATCTCTACAGAGAATTGGGACTGTATCCTTGTGTTCCTGTGCACATCCAAATTGCCGGAACACACTCGAACTCTCTGGGGCACTCGTTAATACGAATAACGGAAATTCCAGCCTGGCGGGATGTTAGTCACTTCCTTAACGAACGTGCTCGCGCACTTGAAACTATGGAGGCTGATCTTTCTGCTCCAACAGTCCCAATCTCAATTCCGAGATCCGCAAACCCTGCCCGTCCAAACCGAGTCAAATCATTCCACACGCAAGTAGACACGAAACGCGAGCTGTCCTTGCAAGAGAACCATCCTAGTCCGAGTGAAGTTATGCCGAACACCCAAACGTATTTGGCTGCTAATACGCAAAGAGTCCTAATACGCAAAGTCGGCACGGCGGTGGTGCTTTAGTCGACTCCGAAAAAACTTGAATAATTGATTTGCAAAAATGTTGCAAGGTTGATGTTATATTTTTTTTAAGAATTTAGACCAGTTAACACTTGAGGCAGACCTTTTAAATTTTTTTAAACATTTAGTTTAATGTTTCATAAATTCGAAAGTCTTAGTAAACCAAGGAGGTTTATTTGAACGGGGCAATATGCGACAGAATAGAGTTTAAGGTAGTATAAAATATACGAAGAGACCAGTCAGTTGAAATAATTCATAAAGCAAAATAAAATTGCATTTACGATAAGAACGCCTTAATTTAGAAGGTAAAGATGAATAAGTTAGAGGATTATCAATAGATAATAAAACCTCTAAAGTGGGGTGATGTATATCCTCTGGTAAGCAGAAAGGAGTTGATCTCACGACATTAATGATGGAGTCATGATTAATGAACACAAGATCAAGAAATAGACTTCATCTGAAACATAGAAAGATTAAAAAATTCATCAAAAAGATAGTGATCAATTGTCGGAATAAAGTAATTTGCATTACAAGTGGAGGACCAAGATGTGTTAGGAATATTGAAATCACCCAACACATGAAGAATGTCTCTTTCAGTTACATGTTCATAAATTTCTTTAATACTGGTTGTATGTTGAGTATAAACCTGTATATCAGAAGAGGGAGGGATATAAGAACATGTAATAAACAACGAGCACGATGGGAGCATTAATTTAATCCCTATAATCTCCACATCATGAAGGTAGGAAAAGGTAAATAATTCTGAGTAGATACTGGATCTAACAGTAATTAACACCCCACCACCTTTACGCATCGAACGATCAAGTCTATAAATAGTGAAATTACTTACTAGAATCTCACTATTATGAATGTTATAACTTTACCATTTTCAGTGAAGACAATAATGTCATATTGTATACTAAAACTATGCAAGTATAGACTTTTAAGTTTAAAATTCAAGCAACGTAAATTTTGGTTAATGAGGGAAAGCTGAGAAGAAGATTGAAACATATTTAGTTTTTTGGTGTAATAATTGATGTTGATTGCACCGAAGGTAAATTCAAAGATATAGGATGAGATTTTTATTTTATATTTTTACTTATAATATATTGACAAATCGTGAGTCAAACTAAAGAAATCTAAAATTATATAAACATAAAGCCTAATCAGAAGTACAAAACATTTAAAATAACAAGTAAGAACGTTGCAGTTAGGCGAAACTAACTGCGAAATACTCTGTTCCCATAGGTGCATCTTATATATTTAATAAACATTTAATTAACGAAATATTTCAGCAATTAGCAAACGTGCATGGCAAGCAACAAACGTTTTTCCTACACATACCTACAGATTTTCATATGTACACACTATACGAGTATATACACTATTTTCTATGTACATACAAAAGTTTGCATGCCAGAATATTCTAAGAATTGTGACTGAATTGGGAATTTTTCGATCGTTACTTTAGTTTTGTCAGAGACGCTCTAGCAATGCCTTATTTGGTTTTAGTTAACATAGCTCATATTAGGTCAGTGGCGCTGATGGTAAGCGCAATCTAAGCTATACTTGGGTGCGTGGGTGTGGGTTCGAATCCCGCAAAAAACTTTTTTTTTTATTATTATTATTTTTTAATTTTTTTTTATATTTGTATATTTATTATAAAATGCTTGCTGCCAATTGATAATAATTTATAAACATACGCATATGAATTGTGCATTTAGCTAAAACTAAAAAAACTTTTCCGATTTGCCACGCTGCTTGCTTGGCTGATCAGCTGTGAATTTATTTAGGTTTAGCTAACGATTACATGTTGTTTTCAAAAGACCTAGGTTCGAATCCCGCTGGAAACTTTTTATTTATTAATCGAAAACTTATAAATTTTATTTTTTAAATTCATTAATATTATTATATTTATGTTAAAATGCTTTCTGCCATCTTAGCAATTGCTACTAAGCTATTATATGCATGAATTATGCAGTTGGCCACAACAAACTTCTTTGCCGATTTGCCACGCCCCCAGTGGGCGCAGACGCATAAATTTTTGCCAGTTCTTAGAAAGGGCCGACACTAACATGACTGCAAAATTTGGTTGCTTACATTCCAAAAATGCAAAAATTACAGGGTATTTTTCGATATGCCACGCCCCCAAAGAGGCTGAAAAATTATTTTTTGGTCATCGATAGAGGAGAACATTAGTAACTGAACAATCCAAATTTCAAGCTTCTAGCTCTAAAACTGTAGGAGATATAAGCTTTTGCGGTTTGCCACGCCCCCTGTGGGCGTAGATATATATACCATAGCTTATTAGTCTTGGGTTGTCAACCCGAGTATACATGCAAAATTTCAAGTCTCTAGTGTCAATAGTGTTCAAAATATAGCACAATTTGAAAAATCCCTATATATTCAGGTCCAATTTGCCACGCCCCCAATAGGCGTAGACATATAACTTTTTGATCGATCTTCTTAGAATCATAACATTAACTCACATGCAAAATTTCAGCGTTCTAGCTTTAACGGTGTAGAAGATACGTATTTCCCGATTTACCACGCCCCCAATGGGCGTAGATATATCCGCCATAGCTTTTTGAACTTGGGTTGTCACCCCGAGTATACATTTCAAATTGCAACTCTCTAGCTCATCATCTAGTATGATAACTTGACTATGGGCGGAAGAGTTTTCCGATTTGCCACGCCCCTAGTGGGCGGATCGGGAAAATTTTAACACTTTATAATTCAGGAATATATATGAGTATATGTTTAAAATTTCAAGTCTCTAGCTCTAATAGCGCCGAAAAATATTGCGTTCATACGGACAGACGGACAGACAGCAAGACGGACATTGCACAAACCCAATATACTCTTTTTCCCTTTTTAAGGGAACAGAGTATAAAAATAGTGTCACCAACCCGATGGAGGTGTTTTATTTGCCAGACCGGCCAGCTATGCCCCAATTCACAGCCAAAAATGGTCAGTGATACTATTGAAACTAAGAAAAAATAGAATGTGTTAATTGAAAACTTAAATTAGAGCTATAGGTTCTTAGGTATGATATTAACCTAACAATTTATAATAATTCTTAAAATAAAAATTATTAGTGAGAAAAGAAAATTAATAAAAATACAAAATTAGAGATGAAGAAAGAAAATAAAGATAGGAATAGAAAATATAAAAGTCAGCAGCATCCAAACTCAACTCAGGGCATTTCGAGTAACTACATTAAGATGAGCTGAAAGCAATGATTTTATTAGAGGAAGAGAGAGTTCTGAGGAAAATACGTGCTAATAATGTAATGTAATGAATAATCTGTGGTGCACTGTGGTAATTGCCTCACATGTCGTATCCGATGAAAGCCTAAATAATAAAACTTGCTTCGAGAAACGACAGATAAGGTAATGGGAGGGGAGTCCAATTTTTGAACAGGGACTTGAGTTTTTCTATAGCAGCAACGACAGGGGAAACAGAAGATGTTGGATGCAAACATTAAAAAATATAAAAATTGCAATATGCCACGCCCTACAGAAGCGTAAAATATACTTTTTACCACGCATCCATATAATTATTTAATCTATTTTTATAGAATATTAACATTAGTTCACGTGCCAAACGCGAATATACATTCCAATTTCAACTCTCATATTAACTACTATGATTTCTGACAACCAGAAAATGAATTTTTCGATTTGCCCTACTGGACTGATAAGAGTTTCGATGGGTTAAAGCTGTAAAAATGTGGTTTATTGTTGATATCAAATAACTCGACTATGACCATATTGATATGAAAGACTTTAATAACCCAAGAGCCCGTGAATATTCTTTTATTGTTTTAAAGTACTGTTTTCTTGCTCTAATGGTTTGCTTATAACCATATGTATACCACTTAGAGGCATGGCAAATGTGAAGATGGAGCTGGAAATATTTTATTGTGAATTAGTATTCTGTAGTCAATCGTGTCTCACGTGTAGTCGGTCAGTCGTGTCAATCATTATGCTGTCTTTTGCGAGTGCGAGAGATAACCGCGATATAGCATCACTAAAATCGCAGAGCATCACATCACTATCTAATAACCTTTTATGAAGTTCGGAAGTACACTGTTTTTTTTTTTATATATCAAATACAAACTTGAATGGAACCATTGAAGAGCATTTAATGGAAAAAACTTTTTTCCTGAGCTCACACCTATTGATTGAACTTAATTATAAAGTAAAATCCGAGTATAACTCCGCTTATAACGTTCGTCCGGTTATTGCGACAAAAATTCCCCATTCAAGTCTATTTGGTAATCATGTCTTCCGGGTACAACGATGATCCCTTGAAGATCTTTAACAGGATTCTACTGCACTTATTCATTTTATTATAGTTTATTCATACTTGGGATAAAATTAAAAGAATAAAAGACCAGTTAAAAAATATAAATAGTAGATCCTTTATTTAAAATTAGAATACAGACATTCTACTTACTTCTTAAGGAATTGTAATATTCTAATCCAATTACAATAAATTTGTTTCTAGAAGGTCAACTTCTACCAACTGTTACCGCAACTGGTATTACGTTTTGTAATGTCCTTCATAGCACTTTTGGAAGGCAGGAGACTTCTCATTTTGCATTAGCTTATCGTTTTTAGTATCATTAAAATACCATTTTTTTTTATTAGCCAGAAAAAGCAACATAAGAGCCGGTAGATGAATTAATGAAAATCTAAATAACTTCCGGGAGCTTCCACTATCAGATTTCTGATAAAATTTATATGCTGAAAAAAATGTATTAAATTATTATCTATATATGCAAAAGAATTGGAGAATCTTGTTCTAAAGATGAACGAGACACAATTTTATAACCAAGTAAGAGCAAGGGAATGAGCCAGTTGACCACAAATTCAATTTGTGCTTGAAATATTTTAGTAAAAGATTTGGGAGTTCTAGGAAGATTCACAAAACAAAACAAAAGAAAGCAAGGTTATACAAACAAGTAAGAAGGCTCTAGTCGAGACGGCTCGACTACGAGATACCCTGAACCCTGCAAAAAATGTGATACTCTTCTTCTCTACGCACATATAAGCGCGCGCTCTGCTAACTGCGCAGTTGCTGCCGTGGCTTGGGGGTGGGTTGGGGTGAACTTTGGACGCTTATAACTCCATTTCTAGATGGACGATGTTCATGCAATTTTCAGAGTAGATTAAGAGTATCTAAATCTTTTTATTTGCAAAATTTCAAGTCTCTAGTATTTGAAATGCGTTTTTTTTTTAAATTGGGGGCAAAGGGGGCGTGGCATCCAACAAACTGCAAAATCTGCGTATCCATAATATCTATCTAAATATATAAAGTTGAAGTCTCTAGCTAAAACGGTGTAGAAGTTATACCCAAAAAACCTTGAAAATGAGAACGATTTTTCGATTTTTTATCGATAATTTGGAAATGGGATGAGTTATCGAAAAAACAAAATAAACTCGTATTGCGTAGCTAACATACGCGTGTTCATAAAATTTCAGCTCTCTAGCTTTTGTAGTTTCCGAAATCTCGACGTTCATACAGACGGACAGACGGACGGACGGACAGAGCTAGATCAACTTATTTTTTTATGCTGATCAAGAATATATATACTTTATGGGGTCTGCGACGTCTCCTTCTGCCTGTTACATACATTTTCACAAAACCATTATACCCTGAATTCCCATTTTCAATGGGTTCAGGGTATAAAAACGTTCAGTTAGAGAAAATTATATTGCTTCCCATATTAAAGTTTAAGCTCATAGCTAGCTATGTTCGTATAAAAGCAGTGTAGAATCATTGAAATATGACACAAGCTCATATTTAAACAGCGTTTTAGCAATTTCACTTGATTAGTGCTGGTAAAAGTTTTAGTATTATAAGTGTTACTTACCAAGATAACAAAAGTATGTGTTTAAGGGCACTGATTCCACAGCAAACCAATAATTCGTAACGCCAGTAAATGGAGCTGCCAAGCTCATTCCACAAATAACTAATGCATATCGCAATGCAGTGCGACGACACAGATCTGGATTTATGACAGCCATCATACGATAGCCGGCTCGTGAATAATCAGGGCGCAGGTTCCATGAAAGTGCGTTGAAGTGGGGAAACTGCCACGCATACAGAACTCCTGCTAAAATCATAGCGCCTGTATCGAGAGTTCCTGTGCAACCTGACCATCCCATCAGCGGAGGGATTGCACCAACTATTGAGCCTACCCATGTGTTAGCAATACTTATTCGTTTCATTGGAGTGTAGATAGATGTGTAAAGAAAGAGATTTCCAGCCCCTAACACAGCTGTAAGCCCATTAACTCCAAAATATAACAAACACAATCCTGTTGTCGCTGATATAACTGCAAAGGTAACTGCATTAAGTGGGGTTACTTGACCAGTAACCAGTACACGGTTTTTTGTTCTCGACATTTGTGAATCAAATGGAACTTCGTGATATTGATTGATAGCATTTGCCGCTGCTGAAACCAAACCAGTTCCTAATGTGCACATAATAAATGAGGTTGCATCAAAACTGGCAGGCGCCATCGCGTATCCTCCCATTGTTGTTATCACAACTAATGCTGTTATGGGAATTTCATTAAAAATTTTTTGTAAATTTTTTGTCTACTTACACGTCAGACGGAACTTCGAAAGCTTTTTATATTTTATTAAAATGTTCCCCATTTTTGGATATGGACTCGGCATCCACGGCATTTTTAATTTACGTTGTTCTTCATTTTCACTAAATATGCGAGAATTATGTGGTTCAACAGATAATGGCAAATCTTTTACCATATGAAGTTTTGAATTGATAGATGATTTTTCTGTGGATGCTATAGTTGAAAACTAAGAAATATAAAATTAGAACAAATTCCCATTACATAACGATTACTCTTACCGAAATCAAGTTGTTGTGCATTGGCAGTATTTGCATTGACAAGCACTCGAATGTACTTTTTTTATTAAATGTACGGAGCATTTTATATAATTACCTTATTTACACTAATAGTAATTTCATAACATCCAATAAGAAGTTAGAGATGAGTAATGTTTACGAATCTCCAACATAAAGTATTTAAAAGTAACGAGGAACTGGAATAGTACAAAACAGCGATCGAACGAAATGGTTCTATTGCTAACCATACAACCACTAACCACACAACCACTGGACTGGACAACTGGAACAAGTTAATGTGCACACTTATTTTTTTACTTTAGAACCCCCTCAACTTCGTATTTGCTCGGGATTTTACTTTTAGGGTCGGGAAAAAAAATTGCTGATGGCGAAATCATTCCGCTTCGAGCGCTCGACGGTGAAGGTCGATATTCCAAAAAGGCCTGACATGTGCCGCTCTTTCCCTTGCTCTCTTTCTCTTTCTGCCCTATGCTCTTTACTCTCTGCACTCTTCTCACAAAAATATATGTATGCTGGCACAAACAGCAAGCAGCTCACAAAAATTGAAATTTCTTCTCGACTCGCGAGTCGCGATCCCATTGGTTCCCTTCTGAGCGAAGGGTATACCGAATTCTTAAGCTGCTTTGCCATGCTCATGCAAAATGTTGGCGTTTTTATGATTATTTGTGGAAAGGGTATATTATTTCCCTATGACCATACACACACACATTTACACTTCCTCGCCATATGTGTAGGCATTTATGTGCTTGTGTGCAATATTCTTGCTGCCGCCTGTAGAGCACTTTTAGAACCCCCAGCAGCAGTTGATGTTCGTTCGGTTGGGTAGCTGCTGTGAGCTAGCATACGCACACACACTCACATATACATTTACACTTCCGTGCTATATATGTAAGCATTTATGTGCCAGTGTGCGATACACTTGCTGCATGTAGCAATTCTAATTTCCCAGCTATTGATGTGTGGTAGCTGATGTGAGTCTACACTCACACATACATATGTGTAATGATGTGATAATCACAATCGCCGAGTATCACTTGTACAGGCATTTGAATGAATGCTGTGATTGGGGCATTTGCATGTTTCGGGCATGGGTCTCGAATATTGGGCGTGTGTCTACCTCAGCTTTGAAATTAAGTAAGTAAATAAGTAACGATTTTGGGTTCGAATTCAGGTCACATATAACCCTTTTAAAGAAATGCCTAGATATACAGGTAAAATGACCCTTTTATTTTCCACTAAATAACAAAAATATACATGTATTATGTTTTATTTATATTAAATTTCTTATTCACGAATCATTTTCAGTTTTCTTTTACTAAAATTACCCAAAATCGTTTACTTAATTTCAAAGTTGTCTAGTCTACTGTAATGTCCGATTCAAAACACACAGAGCTTCTGCTCGGTTTAGTTGTTAAATTCATAATGATTCTTTATTTCGAAGAATATATGGTCTTAGGCTAAGTACATTATTTGTACATATGTAATATAAAAGAGTTCTGTCGCTGAGCGCAGCGACAGAGCGGGAGGGCGTAGTATGCTTATATATGTATATATATATATATGTATATGCATAGGGCATATGCATACGGCATGTACTTTAAGCATTCAGACAAAATTCGGACGCGGCATATCTCGCGCTGCCGGTCAGTCACATACATACATATGTATAAGTGGCTGATCGTATTTCAATTATTATGCTCGATATGTATATTTATGTATAGCGACAAAGTGTCACTATGTGCGCATGTAGTATACACTATCATGCACTGAGCATATGACGCATTTATATGTAGAATACTCTACATTGCGTCGGGTATTATTATTATGTTATTAAACATACTACAGCCCCCCTTTTTAAAGAAATGACGTAATATGTGTAGTCATTTTATTTTAGTGTTAATTTTAAAGAAATTAATATTAATTTTTTATTCTTATTGTAAGTTAAAATTTTTTTTTTTAAATTAATTTTACGTTATATTTGAATCTTAAATTTATTAGTAAAATGTATTAGTAGAGAAATTATTTTGGGTTTTTTTTTTTTTTTTTTTTTTTTTACTGTTGATTGTATTGTTTTGTGTTAGTTAACAAATGAAATTAAAAGGAATATTTTGCATTGTTATTGACAATTTTCTTTTTGGTTTGAATCGACTTGTTTAATGAATCATTCAAAATATCAGATTTTTCTTTAATTTTTGTATCTATCCTATATGAGAAAGAGAGAAGAAAAATGTTGTTTTTACTTGAAAAAGGGTGATCAGTCCTATTTCAAGTTTTCTGTTTGGCTATGGGATTTTTTCAACCTATTTTTATGAACTGTCTGTTTTTATACCCTGAACCCATTGAAAATGGGAATTCAGGGTATAATGGTTTTGTGAAAATGTATGTAACAGGCAGAAGGAGACGTCGCAGACCCCATAAAGTATATATATTCTTGATCAGCATAAAAAAATAAGTTGATCTAGCCCTGTCCGTCTGTCCGTCCGTCCGTCCGTCTGTCCGTCCGTCCGTCTGTCCGTCTGTCCGTCTGTATGAACGTCGAGATTTCGGAAACTACAAAAGCTAGAGAGCTGAAATTTCACATGAACACTCGTATGTTAGCTACGCAATACGAGTTTATTTTGTTTTTTCGATAACTCATCCCATTTCCAAATTATCGATAAAAAATCGAAAATTCGTTTTCATTTTTTAGGTTGTTAGGGTATAACTTCTACACCGTTTCAGCTAGAGACTTCAACTTTATATATTTAGATAGATATTATGAATACGCAGATTTTGTAGTTTTCAGATTTTTTATGCCACGCCCTTCTCGCCCACAATTTGCAAAAAACGCATTTCAAATACTAAAGACTTGCAATTTGGCAAATAGATAGATATAGATACTCTAAATCTACTCTTAAAATTTCATAAAGATCATGCATCTAGAAATGGAGTTATAAGCGTCCAAAGTTCAGCCCGACCCACCCCCAAGCCGCAGCAGCAACTGCGCAGTTAGCAGAGCGCGCGCTTATAAGTGCGTAAAGAAGAAGAGTGTCATTTTCTTTACAGGGTTCAGGGTATCTCGTAGTCGAGCCGTCTCGACTAGAGCCTTCTTACTTGTTATACTTTGTTCCCGAAGGGGAAAAAGTAAATTGGGTTTGTGCAATGTCCGTCTTGCTGTCTGTCCGTCTGTCCGTATGAACGCAATATTTTTCGGCGCTATTAGAGCTAGAGACTTAAAATTTTAAACATATACTCATATATGTCCCCGAATTATAAAGTGTTAAAATTTTCCCGATCCGCCCACTAGGCGCGTGGCAAATCGGAAAACTCTTCCGCCCATAGTCAAGTTATCATACTAGATGATGAGCTAGAGAGTTGCAATTTTAAATGTATACTCGGGGTGACAACCCAAAATCAAAAAGCTATGGCGGATATATCTACGCCCATTGGGGGCGTGGTAAATCGGGAAATACGTATCTTCTACACCGTTAAAGCTAGAACGCTGAAATTTTGCATGTGAGTTAATGTTATGATTCTAAGAAGATCGATCAAAAAGTTATATGTCTACGCCTATTGGGGGCGTGGCAAATCGGACCTGAATATATAGAGATTTTTCAAATTGTGCTATATTATGAACACTATTGACACTAGAGACTTGAAATTTTGCATGTATACTCGGGTTGACAACCCAAGACTAATAAGCTATGGTGGATATATCTACGCCCACAGGGGGCGTGGCAAACCGTAAAAGCTTATATCTCCTACAGTTTTAGAGCTAGAAGCTTGAAATTTGGATTGTTCAGTTACTAATGTTCTCCTCTATCGATGACTCAAAAATAATTTTTCAGCCTCTTTGGGGGCGTGGCATATCGAAAAATACCCTAAATTTTTTGCATTTTTGGAATGTAAGCAACCAAATTTTGCAGTCATGTTAGCCTCGGCCCTTTCTAAGAGCTGGCAAAAATTATTAAAAAAAATTATGCGTCTACGCCCACTGGGGGCGTGGCAAATCGGCAAAGAAGTTTGTTGTGGCCAACTGCATAATTCATGCATATAATAGCTTAGTAGCAATTGCTATGATGGCAGAAAGCATTTTAACATAAATATAATAATATTAATGAATTTAAAAAATAAAATTTATAAGTTTTCGATTAATAAACAAGTAAGAAAACTCTAGTCGAGAGTGCTCGACTAGATAATACCCTGAACCCAATTTTAATAAAATAAAATAATAATCTGTACTGTGGTTTGGTTTTTTGTAATTATCTTAAAAATGCATCAATTTTAGTGCTGAAATTGCAAAAAACTTCTTTATTTTGACAAATAGTTAAATATATTGCTCTTGATTAGTACTAAAATTAATCCGTTTTCAAGATAATTACAACAAACCAAATTGTCGAACGTGACAAAAAGTTTACTTTTCTGGGGAATTTCCCATATGGATAAATGAGAAAGTATATGTAGATAAGAATGTATGCGTGTAACGTTCAAAATGTACATATGGACATGTATATATACAATGCATTGCCAAAAAAAATAATAATAGATGGCGCTTATATTAGTTGAAATTCGAAAAATGTTATATTATTAAATATCATTAAAAATAGACCCAACAAATAGACGTTCCTCGATTAACAGGCATTACCTTAATTAACACAGACACTTCATAATTGTAAAAGAAATATATCAATGCCACTCAAAGCTGTAATAGCCATAATAAATAAGTTAACTGCTAAAGCGCCATCTATCAAGTTTAAATTCTTAGACCATGCTACACTAGTTTTGAATGTACATGTGGGCATACATATAGGAAAACCGCAGATGTCACGTGTTTTTGTTATTTGGGCAAACTTTCTGTTTATTATTATACCCTGAACCCATTGAAAATGGGAATTCAGGGTATAATGGTTTTGTGAAAATGTATGTAACAGGCAGAAGGAGACGTCGCAGACCCCATAAAGTATATATATTCTTGATCAGCATAAAAAAATAAGTTGATCTAGCCCTGTCCGTCCGTCCGTCCGTCCGTCCGCCCGTCCGTCCGTCTGTCCGTCTGTATGAACGTCGAGATTTCGGAAACTACAAAAGCTAGAGAGCTGAAATTTCACATGAACACTCGTATGTTAGCTACGCAATACGAGTTTATTTTGTTTTTTCGATAAGTCGTCCCATTTCCAAATTATCGATAAAAAATCGAAAATTCGCTTACATTTGTAATGTAAATATTTAGGTAGATATTATGAATACGCAGATTTTGAAGTTTTCAGATTTTTGATTCCACGCCCCCCTCGCCCACAATTTGCATTTCAAATACTAGAGACTTGCAATTTGGCAAATAGATAGATATAGATACTCCTAATCTACTCTTAAAATTTCATGAAGATCATGCATCTAGAAATGGAGTTATAAGCGTCCAAAGTTCAGCCCAACCCACCCCCAAGCCACGGCAGCAACTGCGCAGTTGACAGAGCGCGCGCTTATAAGTGCGTAAAGAAGAAGAGTATCACTTTTTTGTAGGGTTCAGGGTATCTCGTAGTCGAGCCGTCTCGACTAGAGCCTTCTTACTTGTTTTCTGTTGACTTAACGGAATAAAATAAAATAAAATTGAAACAAAAACACTTTCAGAAATGATGCTATTTAATATTTGAAATTAAAAAAAACGCACCTATTCAAAATTAGTTAAACTACTAACTGATTTTCAAAGGTATCAAATACAAAGGAATAAATAATAAGAAAGAAAGAAATAATAAAAAAAAAAAAAAAAATTAAAAATAAGAAATTAAGAAAGGCTTAAGCGAGACTAGAACCTGCGACACCCTAACATTCGTTGCACCTGCCTAGCCATCTACACCACGGCTCACTTAAACGGCGGAGTAGTGAAAACGAATGAAATTCGCCATATACGAAAGAAACACTAAAGCAGTGGCTGAAAATACAAATACAATTCAAAGACACTCCTAACGCAATTCAAAAACAATTGTGATTCTTAGAATTTGCACGCATAGCAACATAGAAAACGGCCCAAGATTTTTTGTGTCTATATGTGCACACGCATACGAAAATTGATTTGCATTGCTCAACGTTGCTTGCATTTCCATTGATATTTTAAGTGTTTTAAAATTTTTAAAATATATTATGGAATGTAATGAGAGTTTCAGCATATGATCTACATATTCTATTTGACATTTTAGGTTTTTTTTTTAGAAATCATATCTCTTTTACAATTAGCTTTACATGCACAAATAGGTACATGTATGTACATACATGTACATATATACATATGTATGTACGATTGCAGCCACACGCTGATCTACGCTTACATGTATGTATGTATGTATGTATGTATGTATGCATATGTGCGCCCGCAATGTGTCATGCTGTGTCGCTGCCTTGCTTGCTGAGCCACATGGGTTTTGATGAGAAAACTTTATAGACTAATAATTCTGTTTCTAGATGGACAATCGTATTGATATGTTCAGATTAAGATTATGATATTCATATCTTTATGCCAAACCAAACTGTATGTCTCTAGTATTTGAAATGCATTTTTTACACATTGGGGGGTGTGGGGCGAGGTGGGAACCGGAATCCAAAATCTGACAAAAACCGAAATTGTATTAAATTGGTATCTATATATATGCAGAAGACTTGGAGACTCTAACTGTAAAGATGAATTAGCTAGAATTTTATAACTGGTTCCCGATAATTTCAGTTATCGATAACCTTGCAAATATACAAGTTATCGAATTTCTGAAACAAACTCGTACTGCGCGCGCAATATACGGACCTAACACAAAAAGAATGAACTCTCTAGCTTTTGTATCTTCGGAAATCGACGCGTTCAAACATACGGACAGACGGACGGACGGACGGACGGACGGACAGACGGACAGGGCTAGATCAACTTTTCTCGTCACCCTGATCAAGAATATATATACTTTATGGGGTCTGCCACGCTTCCTTCTGCCTGTTACATACTTTTAACAAAACCATTATACCCTGATTTCCCATTTTCAATGGGTTCAGGGTATAATAAAAAGTTTCCAGCGGGATTCGAACCTAGGTCTTTTGAAAATAACATGTAATCGTTAGCTAAACCTAAATAAATTCACAGCTGATCAGCTGGGCAGCTGATCAGCAGCTTGTGACAAAAGAAAACAATACAATCGCACTTCTTGCAATATGTATACACACTTGGATGTGTATACACAAATAAAAACATCTGTGTACACACATACATACATATATGCATGCATAGAAAAACTGCTTGCCAAGCAAGCAGCGTGCAAAGTTGTTTTAGTTTTAGCTTGAATGCACAACTCATATGCGTATGCTTATAAATTATTATCAATTGGCAGCAAGCATTTTATAATAAATATACAAATATAAAAAAAAAAATTAAAAAATAATAATTAAAAAAAAAAAAAAGTTTTTTGCGGGATTCGAACCCACGCACCCAAGTATAGCTTGCATAGCGGTTACCATCAGCGCCACTGACCTAATATGAGCTATGTTAACTAAAACCAAATAAGGCATTGCTAGACCGTATCTGACAAAACTAAAGTAACGATCGAAAAATTCCCAATTCAGTCACATTTCTTGGAATATTCTGGCATGCAAACTTTTGTATGTATACATAGAAAATAGTGTGTATACTCGTATTGTGTATACATGTGTAAATCTGTATGTATGTGTAGGAAAAACGTTTGTTGCTTGCCATGTACGTTTGCTAATTGCCGAAATATTTTGTTAATTAAATGTTTATTAAATAAATAAGATGCACCTATGGGAACAAAGTATATCGCTGTTAGTTGCGCCTAACTGCAACGTTCTTACTTGTTTAGTTTTATTATTCTTAATTATTATATTATCTCTCTCTTCTATCTTTACTACAGTATATGGGCCCACATATACTGGATCTAACTTATGACCTGTTTTGTTATTTAATAAAACTTTATCTCCTATTTTAAATTCTATATTATTTGCTGTTTTGTCATATTCTAGGTTTCTTCTAGCTTTAGCTTTTTCTAACATAGCTCTAGTTCTTTTATATGCTATTTCTAGTCTAAATTTTATTTCCTTAACATAGTCGTCTGTATTGTATAAGGGATCTACCTTATCTATTTTGTTAAAATCTATGAACTGTCTCTGTAGTCTACCAAAGACTAGTTCGTATGGACAATATTCATGCGTTGCTGATGGTGTAGTGTTGAAACAATAAGTGAAATATTGTATCCAAACATCCCAATCCGTGTTGTCCGCTAAAATGACAAATCGTGAGTCAAACTAAAGAAATCTAAAATTATATAAACATAAAGCCTAATCAGAAGTACAAAACATTTAAAATATCAATAGTGTCACCAACCCGATGGAGGTGTTTTATTTGCCAGACCGGCCAGCTATGCCCCAATTCACAGCCAAAAATGGTCAGTGATACTATTGAAACTAAGAAAAATAGAATGTGTTAATTGAAAACTTAAATTAGAGTTATAGGTTCTTAGGTATGATATTAACCTAACAATTTATAATAATTCTTAAATTAAAAATTATTAGTGAGAAAAGAAAATTACTAAAAATACAAAATTAGAGATGAAGGAAGAAAATAAAGATAGGAATAGAAAATATAAAAGTCAGCAGCATCAAAACTCAACTCAGGGCATTTCGAGTAACTACATTAAGATGAGCTGAAAGCAATGATTTTATTAGAGGAAGAGAGAGTTCTGAGGAAAATACGTGATAATATTTATTATAATTAACACATAAGACATGAAAAGCGTAATGTAATGAATAATCTGTGGTGCACTGTGGTAATTGTAAGGGGCGATAGTTCCTGGTAATTCGGGAAGGAACAGAAAAATGGAGCCGCATTAACAAGCTTGGCGAGTTAATGTTACCAATGATTAAGTTGTGTAGGAATGTAATACCTAAAATTGTCCTACGATTAACTAATGATGGCAGGTCAATAAGTAGAAGCCTGCTATAATAGGAAGGTAAACGCAAATTTTTGTCCCAATTTAGATCCCTTAAAGCAAAAAGTAGAAACTGTTTCTGGACCGATTCAATGCGATCCTGATACCGTTTATATTGCGGAGACCAAATAACTGAA